>JASSUY010032357.1:19213-37571 GCA_032466535.1 Forpus xanthops | reverse complement strand
CATGGCAGGGGGGTTGGAACTAGATGATCTTAAGGTCCTTTCCAACCCTAACTATTCTATGATTCTATGATTATTTTTATTAAGGGTTTCATGAGGAGACAGCTCACAAGCAAATAAAGAGTTAGCCCAGTGATTAGGAAGTGATTCAGTTTGAAGCCCGACTTCAAATTTAATGTAAAAGGATTTTCAAATAGGTCTTTCATCTTCTTGTGAGTACCTCAGCATGGAGCAATGAGGTGATGCAGGTGTTAGGGAGCAGCAGAAGGAGTCCCTAAGGTAACATAACATTTTGAATGAAATGCAACCTGAAAGTCAACCAACCCCAGCACACCTACTGCTCTGAAAAGATCACCTCAGAAGAAGAGAGAGAAAATGACCTTGCTTCAGACTGGACACATGGGCTAACCTATTGTTGGGGATGAGAGCAGTCTTCTACATTTTTCACAGGCTGCTTTAAGCATGCCCACAGCCAGTGGCCTACCTCATGTTCCCATGCCCATAGCTGTCCACAGGGGCTGCAGCAGAGCTGGACTCCAGCATCAGAGTGAGGGAGCTTGCTAAGTGGAATGCACCTTAAAGACTTAGCAATACCAAAGCATTTAACCTTGTGTTTTAATGTTTGATTACACAGTGACTAGCACAACTAGCACAGCAAGACGTTACTTTCGTGCAGTTACAATTAAAAAAAATGAGAAAAAAAAAGGAAGAAAAAGGAAAGAAGAAAGAAGGAATAAGAAGGAAGAGAGAAAAGGAGAAAAGGAAAAGAAAAAGGAAATAGATAAGGAAAAGGAAAAAGAGAAATAAGAAAAATAGTAGAAATAAAAAAGGAAAAAATAAGTAAAAAATAGAAAAAAAGGAGAAATAGAGAACAAAAAAAGAAAAAGGAAGAAAAATAACCTTGTTTTGAGAGAACACTGTTCAGGGAAAAAGGTCACGTTTGGTTTACTACAAATACTGCCTTTTAGGAAGGTATTTTAAACGGTCAGGAACAGGAATAGATAAACGCTGAAGGAGAGATAATAACAGGAAACTAATTATAAAAACTAGAGATAGCATATCCTAATAGCTCTACTGTAAACATATAATTGTTTTTCATTGTCATTGTTTTATCTTTTGGCATTTAATATTTTGCATTAATTACAACTTTACTGTAATGGATTTGAGAATCTCTCCTGAAAACTGAAACTCTGCATGATTACGATTTTACATGTTAGCCAATTATAAACCAAAATCCTTCTCTTCTTCTTTTGAAATTATCATCTTTCCACTGAAGAGTTACAGGGGTTCTTACTTCACTCTAAGCTATTTTTCTAAACTGATCATTTCATATATCTCTGGAAGCAGGACAGAAGTGATACATGATGTTTAGAGCAAGTCAGATCTAACATTGTGATTCAGACTTGTCCCTTAAAACCATAGTTCTGGTGGCTTTCCTAGGCTCCACCTGTGTGAAGTAATGCTACAGCTAGTTGTTAATAGGGAACAGATATTGGATGCATCTCTTAAATATCCCCAGTGCAAGCTGCAAACTGGTCTATGCCTAGAAGAGATGAATTAGTGACCTGCATAGCAATATTAGACCATTGTACATCCTAATATATTAACGAAAAAAAAAGGAATTTTAATCAGTTTAGCTCATTTAGAACAATTTAAAATTAAAAGTAAACACCTTTATCTCGTCTCTCAAGAGGTTCTCCTTTGATAAAACTAAAGACTGTGCAGGCCCTTGACTTTAATCATGGGAGGTAACCCCAGAGCTGTTTGTCTCCTCTTCAATGTGAAGCAGCTGCTTCATATTAGACAAGTATTTCATAAAATTTTCCTTTTCTTGTCACCTTAACCCATGCAAAATCCTCAATGTATGCCCAAAATTTTCAAATACTTTGTGATGTGCTTAATGAAGTTACTTCTGGCACTGAGGACATGTACAAGTGTGCCTGTAATTTTGCACCTCTCTTTCTCTCATGCAGCCATCCATATTGTTGCCCACTTGATCAACATTGAGCGGTATCATACCAGCCAATCTAAGGAAGCTGGAGACTTACGGAATAAACTTTCTGGCCTTGGCAAGGGTCCAAATGAAAGCTATTTGAACCCAATCAGGACCTATGAAACAGTAAGCTGTCACTTTTTGGTTTTCCTGATCTGAAAAGTTTTCCTCTGTGGATTCTATTGTCGGTAAAACTGTATTTCAAAACCTTTTAACCAGAGTGAGAAGGTGCTGCCAAAGGTTAACCTCAATTTCAGCTGAAAACACTTACTGAGAGCTGCAATTTTCAGGTTACTAAGCTCAAAGAAATGTCTACAGTATTTTAATTAGTTTGTCAGGAGACAGCTGGTGGGGGAAGGATAAGGAGTATTGTGAATAGTACACAATGAAATAAACATACAAAGAATTAAAAAAAAACACAAACAAACAACAAAACCTAAACTATTAATACATGGAATAAACACAACTTCTTTCTAGAAAGAAAAGATAAATAAACCAACCCCCCAAAAAACAGAAATAGCACTTAATAATATTTCTTTCACAGTTGCTATTTGTCTCCCCCAAGCTTATACAGTATTTTCCCAACCTGGGGTTGATTCTGCCTTGTTACATACTGAGCATGGTGGCCCAGGGAAGAGCACATGCAAAAAACAACTGGAGGCTTTCCGTGTATAGGAAGCAGTGCGTGGGCAAACTGTGTACTCTTCTGAGCTAAGCAGGACTGTGGGCACCTCAGCCCTGTAAATAAATGGTTCTGCTTACTTTGAGGAAAGAAGTGACTGTGCCTCCTGTCCACCTCCTTGGTATCACACAACAGCATTATAAGCTCATCCTTAGAAATCTCATAAGATAAAGAAAACCAGCCCCCTTCTGCAAGGTGTGCATGTAAAACATGCAAAAGCTCATCAGATTTTTTCCTTTTTACATTACTCTATACATCACACTTATACATTTGTTTGCGTATAATGTAATATACTGTTACATATTCCAGGGCTGAAATGGCCCTGCTAAGATTTCCACATGTATTGTTTCCACTCTCGAGAAAATTTCCACATAGCATGTAATAAAGATTACTTAAACACTATGGAATAAGGCTCTTTTGATCAGTAGTGTGCTTCATTAAAACAAGAAACAAAGTGAGACAATGGCTGCACAACCATCAGCAGTACTTTTCAGATCTAAGTCATGTTCTGTTTTCTCCCAGTTCCTTTCCCATTTAGATAGTGTTATTTTTGCATCTTTTAAAATTAAAAAAAAAAAAAAATTCTCAAGTTTGAAAAAAATCAAGCAAATAAATGGTCTCAGCAGTATGAACGCAAAAGTCTTCATGTTAATGTTGACAAAGTAGTCAGGTTTAACAGAGCAGGAGAGTGAGGCAAGGATGCAGCTGCACAGTCTTTCAGAACAAAGTGCCCACTCTCACTGCACATGAGATATTCTCCAGGAGCAGAAAAAAGCCCACAGCTCTGAACATGAACCTACTATTTTTCAGAATGCATTATTGTCTTCACTAAGCCTTTGCTAAGATGATACATTTGTGAGGTATGCCTCTAATTAGCATTAACGTGCTAAATAGCCATGAGGAAGAAGGCTAGCATTTTTTGAGATCCTTTCCTAGGTTTTTCAAACTAATATGCCCAAATTGCCTTCTAATTTACAGTCTAGATTTTACTCCAACCTCTAATATTTGTAAGTCTCGTATCACTCACTTGTGTCTCAGTAGCTACATTCAGAATTAATAAATTATGAAGGAAAGCAAATAAAAGATTGTTTCTAACTTTAGAGAAGAAAGTTCTGAGAGCAACAATTCAGGCTTTCATTTCAGCTTCATCCTACCCCTGTAGTAGCAATGTACTAAGTGTCTTTGACATTTTTTCTTGTTTCATCTCAGCATCTAAACTAGCCACTGTAGTGGAAATGTTCAAAATATTACCTAGATCAATGCTGTTAATATGTAATAGGATCTGAACACACTCTTCATAGACACCAATTTGAAAATGTACTGTGTGCTGTCAAGTGTGAACATTTTGAAAGAATGATTTTACTGTAAAAAGTGACTGTAAAAATGGCACTGTGGTATTTTATCACCTCTAGGATTTCCATGTCAAATGAGAGCACTTTACAAGTACAATATAGGGGTTTTTTACTCCTAGTGTATTAAGCTGTAGAACCAACACAGGATCCAGAAGGCATGCTGAGTTCCTTCATTCTTGCACATCAACACCTAGAAAACTGATACATATGCTTCACAGGCCAAATGAAACTTCATTTACATTCTGCTGGCATATTTAACTTGAGTCTCATCTTGTATGTGAGATTTTTACTGCTGTTCTTCATGATTTGCACATTATAACTGAGATCAGCATCTGACTGTTGTATTCAAAATGCATCTTCATTCTCACATCAGTTTATTTTGGTGGGTTTAGACAGATGTAACAAACCTGTGCTGATTCTTGTCAATCATGAACAAGAAGGAACGTGTTCTAGCCCAGCATATTGATGTTCCATGGCTGACAAGCACAGAAATGTAAATTTAAATATGTCTTTTAAAAAATACACCCAAGTATTATCCAATGCATCTCCAGTTAAAAGTAAGAAACAGTTAAATGAGGTATTCTGTTAGGTAAATGAGAGCATGAAATTTTAATACACCACTTCAGTGCTGCTAAAAAACCCACAAACTTTGAAGTAAATTAATTACAAAAGAGCTCCACACCTTTACGGTTCCAGGTGTCTTAGCACCTCACTTTACCACCTTAACATGAATAACCTGGTTTCTAGTGCTGTTTTACTTATTTTATCTCTAGGATTAATCTGATTTCTCTAATAATTTCCCTTTTCTTCTGAGACACTTTTACATAAGTAAAATAAATAAAATTACTACATCACTGGAAGAGTTTGCCCAAAGAAGTGGTAAATGCCCCATCCCTGGCAGTGTTCAAGGCCAGGCTGGACAGATGCTTGGGTGACATGGTCTAGTGTGAGGCACTTTGCCCATGGCAGGAGGCTTAGAACTTGATGACCTTAAGATCATTTCCAACCTACACCATTCTACAATTCTATGATTCTACTAATGAGACTGTCTGATCTCCTTCTTTCAATTCCTGAAACAGATAAGTGACAGGAAACATTTACAAGTGTCTGTGATACGCCTGAGTGGAAACAGAGCAAAGGGGTGTTTTTTCTATGCTTTTCTACGATCAAATGGAGGTTTGCCTCCATTTCTTCTTTTGGTTTTCTTCATTTACTGAAAACACACCTTAAATTTTGGCTTCATATGTAATAGCAGCAACAGTAGCAATAGAAACAGTAACCAAAGTAGTAATAAAAATAGCTATTATAACAACAATAACTACTAATACTGATAATGTATTCTTATTCTAGAACACAACAGGAGAGGTACTAACCACCATTGCTGGAATAACTGGCGTTGTGATTACTGTGGCTTTAATTCTGATCATGACTTCATCCGCTGAGTTCATCAGAAGGTCATGCTATGAGGTGTTCTGGTATACCCATCACCTCTTTGTGGTTTTCTTCATCGGTTTAATAATCCATGGTATGGGGTAAGTGTTTGAATAAACTACATGGTGTATATGTACGCACTATGAGATGAAACACTATTCAAACCTCTAATCCTGTGCTTTCCTATTAACAAACTGCTGGGATCTTTGCTTGGAGCCAGACTGCAGATTGGTATTGCCCACCACTAAAGTACATAAAGATCACTATTCTCTGATAAAGAGGAACTTCCTAGTATACTGTGCATGTGCCTGTGTTCTCGAGGAACATGATGTCTCCTTAGAGCAGGGAACAGGCGGTACAATATTTTGTGGAGTGTTACTTTTCTCACCTCTTTCCTTGCAATTTGAGAGCTGCCACATTCAGTTTGGCATTGAGAGTTCCTGAAATTGGCTCAATTAATTAGTCCCAAGTTTCAGAGGCACAGCTGCAAACAAATGCTGTAAACTGTATCCTGGCCTGATTAAAATGGCCTCCTCCCCTCTCTCCAGCAAATCTTTTAGAATCCAATTTCAAACAACTATAATGAACCCTGCAAGCTCTCAGCTTTGCAAGCATCCTCTGCCTAGACAGCTGATCGACACTCCTCAGCAAGAAACTTCCCTGAAAAGGGAACACTTATTTAACACCTCTGTCAATAGCATTCAATGAGCACATTGCTTGCTCCAGGCTGGGAGTGCATGGCAACAGAGCAGCTCCCTGCTGCCCCAGCACATCCCTACCATTACCTGATTCATGAAAAGAAGTCAAAACACAAGGTTTCATTCTTTTCCCATTTCATTCTCCTTCCCATGTGGCTGAATAAAACTCACTCAAGTCTACCTCCTTTTTTGTCTTTCTGCCTGAACTGGTGGCAGGTGATAACACTGTCATGTAAAAGAAGGCAGTACTTCTTACATCCTTGTCTTTTGTTAGACTCATGGGCAAGGCTGGTTAATGTTGTAGAGCTAACGTATGGATGGAAAAATGGAAAATTCAGAGAAGAATATGAAATAAACACCATTTCCCCATAAAAATCCTCCTTCTCTACACATAATCAACACCAGCTGAAGCCCATTTAAACTGAACAGTCAGGATTGATATGTTTGGGAGAATTCATATCATTAACATTCTCAGAAGTAAAAAAGCTAGTATTTAATATGCTTAGAGAATATACATCTAATTACAGTCCTCCAACTTTATTTGCAGCTTTAAAAAATGCATTTCGAAAGCAGAAAAGGAAAGAGAAGGTCTGTCACTATTAAATTTCATTGTTTTTCTAAACAGTTCAAGATGCTCACATAGAAAGGAAGTCAAAGTGTCTGTTCTAAAGAACTTGAAAATCATTCTAATTTTGCCACAAACAGCAAAATGTACATTCTCTATGCAGGGACTCTACAAGCTTCAGTTGCATTGGTGTATACTGATACTATAATGCACTTGCTGCATTTGGTCAAAAAGTTATGACAAAAGAACAGAGCAGGGTTGAAATGGCCACTTCTTGAACTTTCAGCTATCTACAAATCTGAATTTGACTAGTAATTCAAAATGCACAGATGCACAGAAACCTTGCAAAGAAGCACATCACTGATGGATATTTTTGTTTTAAGTCAGCTTGTCCGAGGTCAGACACCTCAGAGTCTGCTGCTCCACAACGTCACTTACTGTAAAGATCACTACTTGGAATGGGAGAACGTCACTCAGTGCCCTTTGCCGCAGTTTTCTGGCAACAAACCTGTGGTAAGAGTGATGTTTGCCTTCTGGTTGTAACTCAGTGTCCTTCCTTGGAAGGCTAAATGTCTTAGAGAGCAGGGAGCTGAAGGGTATGCTAGTGACTGGCGCTTAATGTCATGTTTACAGAGTAGCTGCACACGTCTGTTCCATGACCTCTCTCTGTGCATTGAAACAGTGACCTTGACCTCTTTTATAATCAGTTTTAAAACAGTGATCCTGACATCTTTTATAATCAGTATAGACAGGTACAGATGAAAGACTGATGAATAAAATTTTGGTGTCATGGATAACAGCTTTTATTTCTGGAAGATCCTTTTGGTAGGCAACACTCCCTTTATGTGGATTTCAAGGAAGGGTATGGATTTCAGAATTGCACTCTATTTAAAACTCTTCTGTACATTTATTTTTTAATTATTCAGTATCAACAAAATCCTTAATGTGCTCACTGCACAAACATAGGCTCCATGTGAAAACCTTATGAGGGTAGAGATGCAGAAAATACAATGGAACAGTAAAGCTAGGAATGCAAGTTAGAATTATTATTTTAACTGTATTTTAATATTGACAGTCTAAATACCATGGGAGAACAAGTCAGAGTTAAAATTATGTCCTTGTTTTAGGGCATATTCTTCATATCATCCAGCCTTGATGTCTTAAGTTAGGAAAAAGGAGAGAAATTGAAACAATGAATTATGAAAGGAAAAGGCAGGAAAAATGTCCCACGGAAGGGTGACTTTCCTGCAACAAGATTGCAAATCCACAGGGGGTAATTAAGTAGCAGACTTGTACAGTATGTCAGATATCTCGCATCCAGACACAATCATTTAACATTTACAGCTCAAGATTTAGCTTGCTCATATGCAAGTTTTTGTTGCTTCTTCCAAAAAGAAAAAAAACATACCAAAGGAAATGCCGAAGGAGAAAAATTAGCATTCAGTGTCTTGCAGCTCTTTTAATGGCTGACATAGATTTTTCTTAAACTAAACTATTGTTAGCCACTATCCAACCTGCATATTAATGGGAAAATGAATGCCTCTCTAAAAATTTCAGCTACAATGTCACCATAAAAATCAATACATGGCTATGCACCATGAATTCAGACACAATCTTGCTTCCAACAGCATGTCTTGACATTCATTATCATAAAGCCAACTGGAGAGAACTTCCACTTCTCCGTGTTAAACCCATTTTACCAGACTTTCCTGCATACCCAAAGCCATATTTGCAAAGTCACATTATTTTAAATGAATTGTGATAATACCATATGGCATATAGATCATCTGTAAGAAGAGTTCAACAGTTCTTTGCTGGATTTGCAATGCACTATGGTGTGATACCTGTTAGACACTGCATAGATAGCACAAATTCATTCAGAGGCTAAAAAGCCATGGCAAAGCTTGTGCAGCACAAACAGGGACAGGTGCAGATGGGACCGAGAATGGAAGGAACAGCCTTATAAGTAGCTGGAATTGCATGAGGTGACGCTGGATGCATACCCTGTTGGCCACGGTTGCCAAGGGAGGCTACCATGGCAGAGACCCTCTCTCAGTCATGTCATATGATCCCCTGCTTCGTATTTCAGCCTAATCTGGATCCTAATTGAGGACAATGAAGCACTTCGATTGCACCCAGGGTGCCCGGACTTTTATCCTCACAGCCTCTCCTGAGCCATCACTGTCTCACCTCAGTTAATTCCCATTACAGGAGGAAACATCACTTGGGCAAGAATACTGATGCCCTGATTAGCCTGTCAGGAGCTGTGTTTCCTAGCAGCCCATCCTTCCTGGTAGTAGCCCTGTTGCCCCAAGCCAGCCAAAAGATGTTTTGGACTGAATGCTCTGCTGCACTGGAGCAATGGCACGTTTGAAGTATCAGCTGAGCTCACAGAGGGTAGCCTCCAACCTTAACATTCCTGTCACATGCTTTTATTTACAAGCAGCACAAATGGAAAGGAGGAAAAACAGGTCTCATCATTATTGTGGCTTGATATATGCAAATATATTCAAGACATGAGGTTACCCACTGTGCAGAGACACCTATAGTATTTAAGGACAACGGATGTGATGAGTTTCTGCTTTAACCAACAATCTTCTGGCTTACGCTGGTTGCTTTTTTCCCATTATTAAATCACGCATATTTTTATTTCATTTTCAAGACTTAATCTTGGGAAATTGCCACTCCATCCTTTTAGCACTTTCTAAGGAAGCCACATAATTTTAGGACTTGCTTCTCATAAAAGACACTTTATAACCCTTGTTATACCCAGCTTGTGGAGAAAAGTCAATGTTTCAGCAAGTAAAGTTACTCTTTGGAGGTTTTAAAAGCCACACAATTATGGAGCCTTCAGTTTTCCAGAATGAGCTGTGTAATTTAAAAAAAAAATGGAAATAAACCAGTATCTTTGCTAAAAAAAAAAAAAAAATACCATGAAGATTCAATAACAGCCAATTATCTTAGCTATCAGTACAAGCTAGTGAAATTATTAGCTAGTATACCTGAATAGCCAAGTACCTCTGTTACAGTGATCAGTACATGAGATTAGCAAGTAGAAGCACAACAATTACCTGCAATACCTAAAGTAAGACCAGCTTAGTATCCTAGATCAAAAAAAACACATTTATTGATACAGAGCCAAGTCATGGATTAAATGGAAATGTATCCCATTCTTCTAATTGAATATTTGGGACTTAATGCTTTCTCATACAGTATCAGAAAACTTGCAGCTGACAATAACAGCCACTCCTATCTGACCCTTCTAAAATATTTTAGAATTCAAAGAGCAAAAAAATTTAAGGCTATGGGTAATTTTGCATAAATATATGCAACCCTATGACTTCAGGTCCAACAATATCTATATACAACCCTTAAATTCATTAATCCTTTTGCCTTTTAGTAGGAAAAGATTTAAAAGGACTCTTCTTGGCCAGAATACAGAGAGATATTAGCACCACTTTTGGAGTACATCTGTGAAGGAGTCCCATATGTCTGTTCCACAAGAAAGCCAGAACTGCTACAGTAGCAACAGAAATGCTTCCTTGAGAAAGTGAATCAGAAATCATAGAAGAAAAATCAAAAAAATTAATTTTACGCTACTGATGATTTAAGTCAGGATGCAAAGCATTTTTGTAGACATTCGGCTAAACGTTCTTTTTTAATATGCAACTATCTACAGGCTTGGAAGTGGGTTTTAAGTCCTATAGTGTTGTACATATGTGAAAGAATTGTTCGGTTTTGGAGATTTCGACAGGAGGTGATCATTACTAAGGTATGTAACATAAGTTGCATGTCTGTGTAAAAAAGAAATGAGTCAATGACTATTTTTACAGGTAACTTCTCCATATTAGGACCTCATTTTTCACTCCTAGCTTCCATAGATCTTCCATCACTACCAAGGTTTCAGCCAAGTATCGATATTAGATTTTGCATTTATTCCAACAGCAAGTCCATAAAAAAATCCCATGCAGATCCAAACTTGATTAATGAAGTGCCAGGCTTTACATGATCATAACACAAACATCTGCACAGAGGTTCACCCTTTTTAATGAACTGAAACCATGTTCCACTACAGTAAATGCCAGAGATGCCCTTGCCTTCAGTAGGACATGGGTTTTACTTTCAAATCTGGAGGGTTCTGAGAATATTAAGGGTTATATTAATAGTATAAATAATCTAAGCTTCATTAATACCAATGTAACAATTTATCCCAGTTGTAAATGTCTCTGTTTGCTAAGGGCCCGTTTAAGTCACAGAAAATGGATGGAGAATGGTGCTATTGAAGTAGCTGAGTCCATATGTATCAAGACAAAGATCAGAAACTGCTTTTTTTCCTTTGTGAGGGGAAAAGCATGTTAGATAAATCTTGCTGCTGATTTCACAGAGTGTCTGTGATCTGAGAATCTCAGTATGCATGACATATAAAACTGGCTGCTTAACTGAGATTACTTCTTAATAATAGTATGTTAGAACTGAGCTCATAGGGTTTTTTTTCTTCTTGTCAAACCAACAGTAATCCCATTCATGTTAATACTGTTACATAACAGTAAAAGTGGGAAATTATTCCAATTTATTAAGGAATAGGCTCAACTAAAACAGAAAGTTCACAAATTGTTGAACTGTTACAGCCTTTCCTCTGTCCCTTACACTCACAAAGCAAGCTGCCCCATGATACACATTGTACGTGCTCTCAAGCTACTGGACAATACCAGCACTGCAACATGCAGTTTAGGATATAATCTACAAGACACTTAATAATTACTGTGCATACTAATTTGCATTAACTTTCTGTTGAACTCAAGTAGAAATGATTGCAAAGTCACCTGTAACCTAATGAAAACAAACAGTTAATTTTCTGAAGGAAAATAAAACAGGTCATTTTATTACTGTTTAGGTGGTGACATATTCCTCTGGAGTCCTTGAGCTTCATATGAAGAAACGTGGCTTTAAAATGGGACCTGGTCAATATATTTTTCTACAGTGCCCATCTGTCTCATGGCTGGAGTGGCACCCTTTCACCCTCACCTCAGCTCCTGAGGAGGACTTCTTCAGTGTTCACATACGGGTCGTTGGGGATTGGACTGCAGCACTCTTCAAGGCCTTTGGAGCACAGGAAAAAGCTTTCAAGGAATTGTGGATGTTACCAAGGTTTGAATTACAGAAAATACATTTTAAAATGTTAACTCTACATTTTAAAATAAATGTTAATATTTTAAATTTCATAAATTTTGTGTGTGTTCTTTATGTCAGAATATTAGACAGTAGTTTCAGATACAAAATGTGCCATTATGCTAAAAAGAACACAGAAAAACACAGTCATGAACTTAGGCCACAGTTATCAAGAAGACATGATGACTAATACAAGATTGAAAGGACATATCGATATCTGTATCTCCATGATTATCATTTAAATCTCTAACCTCTATATCTACACCTAAAGTAATCCATTTTGACAAATTAAGATCTGAATTATAACAACACTGGAATCTCTCTGCTACCTTTGTGCCTCTGTTTATGCTCTCATGGTACCCATCTGCCACCATCCAAAATTCCAGCTTTTCCCTTTCAGTTACTTACGCATTTTATGGCCCCAGAAACTTATGCTTGAATCTTACTTCTTTCAGACAGGGTCCCTCAACTCTGTCTCTAATTTCCAAACTCTGCTCCACTTTATAAAGGTTACTGGTGCTCAAATTCTGTATCTGTGACAACTTAATTCAAGCAAAATGTTGATGTTTCATTGTTGCAAGTCAGAAGGGTTCCTCTGAAATTAATGGAGCCACCCTGACCTATATCAACTAAGCATCTGGCTCTATACAAAATAGATTCAAACCATGCAGCTCCTTGCAGGCATAGTGGTGGTTTTCAGCAAAGAAAGCTCTGGCATAGGATCATTTCAATTCTGGTGGAGTGTATAGAGCCTGGGACCGAAAAGCCTACTTTCCCCCTGGAAAATTGCTTTTGATGAAGCAGTTCAAGTAAAACTGAACATCAAAAGGCACTTGTTTAACTTGATTTATATAATTTAATGGGACCTGGATGTTAGAGAACATTCTCCCCAAAAGCTTATAGATACCACTGAGCTACAGAGGCATACTAGAAGGTAGGGGCAGAGAAGAAAGACTGTTCCAGTCTTTGCATTGTAGCAGTTAATAAAAATTACAATTGAAAGCCATACCTTTGTTAAAGGCAACTGGAATGAGAAGTATACCATTTCAGCAGAACTGGAGCAAAAAATGGTCCAAGGTGATTGACAGCCAGTGTAGAGAATGAGAAAGAGAAAACTGTTATCAAATGCTGCTGGCAACAATGCAGAGCTGAAATTAACAGTGCTGTCATATATAAAGACTTTTCTTTTTAATCTTTTTAAGGTGCCTAATGCCATCATTCAGTTGCTTTCTTGAAATATATTAAAAAGAATATTTCAATAGTTAAGCTAGCAATAAAGCAAAAAAACAAGTCTTTTTCAAAGGTTTCAATATCTAAAGATAAACACCAAATTGGTGACTATATTAAAAAATAACAGCAGAAATTGAGCAGAGGATGGAAGACCTGTAGAAACTGAATTGATAAGGTAAGATTCTAAAAATATAATCTTTATATTGTAAGTAATAAAAGAAGACTAAAATAAAATGCACATACATGTATAGAGGTAGGAAAGACTGTTGTGATTTATGGCCAAGTTGAGAGATAAGACCATAAAAAGGACTACTGCTGTGAAAATAATCAAGTTCTGTATTATGCTTCTTTGGGATTTTTGGCTCACATAATTGCTGGTTTAGCACATTGTCCAAAAATCTAGCTTCTCTTACAGTCAGGAATACTACACAATCATGATGATGAGCAAATGTTTAAATTCTAAAAATAGTACAAGAATCCATTAATGTTACTTTTCCAAAACTAAATACTTCCCCTGCCTTCCCTAAAAGTATAAAGCTTTTTTATAATCAAATTGTGTAGATGGACACAAAGAATACAGACAATCCAATGCATAGTTAGAACCAGTCCATTGCCCTATTTTCTACTCCTCCCTTGGCAAGCATAAATGTAGCATTTGTTTTCATCTTGCTTCCTATCTTCTTACCTTTCTCCACTCCCTCTAGATCAAATGAATGGATTGTGTAGCTCAGTTTATCCTCGTTTTTCTCCTCTCTGCTTCTCTGAGCCATTGTATTTGGCTAAGCTCTTTAGCCACAGCTGAGCAATGTGTTCAAACCAATAACAAGATACCTGTCACCTAAGAAGTTAGGAGCAGACTGATGAGACAAATGTTTGTAAGGAATGATTCTGAAATAATTGATCCTGCCTTGTATCAGGGAAGCAGATTAAATAATATCTTAAAATTCCTTTCCAATCATTTTTTTCTCAATCTACTAACAATAATGAGAATTGCTTCCAAACCCACATTGAACTTCATGGAAAACTTCACATATATACCCTAAATTAATCATATTTTGCAGTGTTAAAAGTGCTTAAAAATTATAGAATTGGGCAATAATCTGAATAACAATACAATCTTTAAAAAAATATTTTTTTGGTTATATCTGAGGCCAGATTTCCAAAAGTCATCCCTGAGTAGCTGTTTCATTTGATATACCACATGCAGAGCATTCAGAATCTTGAAAGGAAAGTGAAAAGTACAAATGAAAGGGAAAATACTTGCTAAGACTTTGGTACATGTTAAGAAAGCAAGGACAGGGTTTCAGATATATTGTGTCTCCATATTTGTGAGTACCAATTGCTGGGTAATCCCTCCTTCTTTTCCTGTTAAAGCATTTCATTCTTCTTGTGTATTTAAGCTGAATTTTAAAGATGATTAATGCAATAAAGTGTGCAAAACAATACGAAATCTGAAAGAAGGAAAAAAAAAAAAATTTCCTATGGACTGGGTGTTAGTGAAATCATCTTCCAGAGCACTTACATTGTTTAAAGACACGCTGGACAGAGATCTCCAATGTAATGCACGTATTTACATTCATGCTGCTAGAGGAATGAATCTGATTATTTAATAACCTTTTTCATTTCTAATACTGACCAAAATTAATGCCTCAGCATCAGCAACATTGATTATAGGAGGTAGTAACTTCAACAAGCATTTTTACTTACATTTTGCCTTTATGTCAGATACTAAATACAGTTTTATTTCCAAAAATATATTTTTAAAATATTGCAGTTATCTTTTCAGAAAGAGCTGAGAAAACAGTAGTTTCCTTGCATATGATCTCTTTCTCGCTTTCTCTTTTATTACTTTAACATATATAAAGAAATTGTCAAAATTATTAATATAATCTCTTCCTCTTTACTTTGACATACACAATACAGAAAATAAAGCTCTAAACCAGGATGCTTTTCAGTAATTCGTAATTAAATATGCAAATTCCACAGCTAAATTTGGACATGCAATTATATGACTAATCACATTTCAGAAAGCCAGAAAATTGCAATTGCATGCTTAAATAGATGGCCAGGCCTCAAACCCACATGGGTGCTCTTATTCTCTCACTTCAGAAAAAAACAGTTGCTTTGCTATTAAATGGCCCCCACTGAAAATTAAATATGTTTCTATGGGGTAATTTGTGTGCCAGCTTAGACATGTCTTTTCTCTTTTATTTTAACAGAATGTCAGTTTTGAAAATATGTAGCCCAACAAATGGTAACCTTTTTATCACTTTACATGTTCCTGACCCTTGACTAAATGTCTTATTGCTGTAGACTGGCTGTGGATGGACCATATGGATCAGCAACCACAGACGTCTTCCACTACCGAGTGTGTGTGTGCATTGCAGCAGGAATTGGAGTTACACCATTTGCCTCTATTTTAAAATCCATTTGGTACAAATGCTGCAACCCTAACACAGAACTGGTGCTGCAGAAGGTATGTAGGGAAGTTTATCACTCCAACAAAAAGTTACACAAGCAAGCTTATTTCACCAGGTGAGAGAGGCAATTCAGAGCTGCAGACTCACTTGAGTGCTTTAACTCACTCTCAGAAGCAGCCAATCATTTTCCAGTTGTGTCAGGAGGTGTTATTGAGTAGGGTCTCCTGAATTCACTGTCATTCCCTGGGGAAGAAGGTAGCCCTAGCTGCAGTGTTTTTAGTAAAAGCTGAGTAATTCAGCTTTCAGTAGCAACTGGAGATAAACGTGGAACACCTTTCATAGCTGCACAGACAGTTTGAGAGCGTGAATAGAAATCTGACGTCTCTCCTACAAAAATAAATCCTCCAAGATCATCTCAGACAAAAGTGAAGGGTGGCACTTGCTCATTGTCCAGCTCTAGGTTTTGTGAGGGCCCTTTGGCTGCTTGTCCTGGTTGAGAATGCTGCATTCAGTAACCATAATCTGCTTTTCACACCTTGCAAAATCAGGATATTATCCAGCATAGAAGGAACAAAAAAAAAGCCATTTAAGTTCTGGATGAGGTGCATATATCAAGATGCATATTACTGCTTCAAACCACTGATTATTCTGTTGAAGAAATATATTGGTGTCTGTAAGGCATGGATGGCACCAATTAAGTTAACATATTCTCGATCTACTTATCTGTTATACATCTTCTGCTAAGGATACATGAGACAGCACTGGGGAAGGATAGACAAAGAAGAGATAATATGGGTGAAATAGGGTGAGGGATAAGTAGGTAATAGAAAAGAAAATCAGCATTAAAGATCTTATTCCCTACCCATCATAGTAAGTGGCAGTTTGTGGACCTCAGACCTTCTTTTAGCTCATTTTCCAATGTAAAAGCTGAATCAGGAACTGTTCCTCATTCACATTTAAGGACAAATGTTGAAATTACATTGGAGTGGACAGATCTCTGAGAGGGCCAGTACATATGGAGCTGATTTCAGGAACCACGAGCTCATCTTTTTAAATGAAAGAGTGTTAAAACTGGCATCTTAATGACAAGCTGCCACTGAAAAAGCATCTGAGATTTTAGTAACTGAGCAGTTGAGGACAGGTTCAAATTGCCAGGGGGGATCTTTGAGGCAGAAAAAGCAGTGGGGAGGGAGGGAAATATAAATGAAAATATGTGTTAGATGTGAAGAGAAGTGTATTTACAAACACTATGATTGTACCAGAATGATCTTCTCCAGGACAGCTAAATATACTTATATGCACATTAGACATGTGTATTATGTATATTCTATATGTGTAAAAGTAAAATTGTTCTTATTGTCATTACTATTGTTCTCTTATGAGGAAAATAACAGAATCTAACTATGCACTGAGAGTATACTATACTTCACGCTGCTCATCCATAGCTTAGGGAGAATCTTGGGTAAGTGTGCCTGCAAATATAAATGCATGGTGCATTCTGCCACATTTTTTCTGCTATAGAGTTCAGTTTTTCTGAATTCTTGTGAAATACAAAAGTATCATGATTTCTCCATGTCCCTTCTCTGTATGTTGGTTTCCTTACTGGTGCAGCGGGAACAGTGATGCTTATTTTTCATGGGTGTTAAGAGGCTAAACTTCATTGGTGTTTGCAAAATATTTTGAAAGCCTGGATGAAAGGTCCTGGGGAAGTTCACAGCAATAGTTACAAAATTTAGCAGTCATCTTAGTAGGAACGATTAATCTCAGGGTAGCTCCAATTTTTTTTTTTTCATTGGTTAAAAGCTTCCACTTGTGGTATAATTACAAATAATTTAATCTTTCTCAAAGTATTCAGCACTCTCTTTCTGCCATGATGAGTACCATAGAAATGTCTATTAAGGAAATAAGTAAGAGGTTTTTCTTTTTTTTAACAACTTCATTTTGATTTGAGTACAGCTATCATTACGCTTATTGAACTAATATTTCTTAGTGTTGCCTACATACGGTTTAGATATAAATACTCATAGCTTCCATAATGTCTGCAGCTGTATAATTTAAAAAAAAAAAAACAGCAAATCAAAAGGAATACGCATTTATCTAATTGATTCTTCACAATTAAATAGCCTTAGAGCCTTAATTTCCCTGTCATTTTTCTGCAGTGAGGAAGGGCACTACTACTAGTCATGGCTGGAAAGTTTCTACCAGCTTTAGTTACGCATAAAATCTTTCCTTCACATTAGTGGTCTCATTTTTCAGATCTATTCCTGCTGAAATTGATGAAATCATACTGATTCATCAGACACATACTAGCAAACACCCACTTTCACTTTAGCCCTATACAAAGATGTAAGAAATGTCCTACTGAGTATCACCAAAGATACATCTAGTCCAATATCCTGTCTCCAACAGTGACTCTTCATGAATGCCTAGGGAAAAGTATACAGACCAGAAAATCATAGAATCATGGAATAGTTACGGTTGGAAAGGACCTTAAGATCATCTAGTTCCAACCCCCTGCCATGGGCAGGGACGCCTCACACTAAATCGTGTCACCTAAGTTTCTCTCCAGCCTGGCCTTGATCAGTGCCAGTGATGGAGCATTCACAACTTCTCTGGGCAACCCATTCCAGTGCCTCACCACCCTCACAGGAAAGAATTTCTTCCTCAAATCTAATCTAAAATTCCCCTGTTTAAGTTTGAACCCATTATCCCTTGTTCTATCACTACAGTCACTAATGAAGAGACCTTCCCAGCATCCCTATAGGCCCCCTTCAGATACTGGAAGGCTGCTATGAGGTCTCCATGCAGCCTTCTCTTCTCC
>JASSUY010032357.1:0-19113 GCA_032466535.1 Forpus xanthops | reverse complement strand
AGGACACCAGAACTGCACACAATACTCCAAGTGAGGTCTCACAAGAGCAGAGTAGAGGGGCAGGATCACCTCCCTTGTTCTGCTGGTCACACTCCTTTTGATGCAGCTCAGGATATGGCTGGCTTTCTGGGCTGCAAGAGCGCACTGCTGACTCATGTTCATTTTCTCATTGACCAACACCCCCAGGTCCTTCTCCTCAGGGCTGCTCTGAATCTCAATTATATGGTGACACTTTTAGTGGACACTTTCTCACCTTTGAGTGACTTCCAGTTCAGTAATGTTTTGACACAAGAGCTGCAGCTCTCTGTTTAATATCCTTAGCAGTTTTTTTCTTCCTTGAGTTTGTATAATTGTTGTTTGAATTCATGCAGTCATTAGACAACCAGAGCATTCTGCGGTCGTAACTTCAACTACAGACTGTGAGGAAAACAAAGCTAGCCTTTTCCATTTGCTTTGAGACCAATTGTCACTGCCTGAGGTAACCTGCTGCAAGCTCTACTTTAGTCCACAGCCTTCTTCACAAAATATCTTCCCACAAAGACCTAAAAACATGGGCTCTTTTTTTCTGTCAAACATAACCATCTTTCAGAGCTGTGTTTGAAGAACAATTGAGGACTCCTGCTTCAAATTTAGAGGCATTAATTCAAGCCTTGTCCTGTATTTACACAAAAGGCTGATTGCTGCCACACTAGCTCTAAGTTAGTGCCTCATGTAGGTGCCCAAACCCTCATCCTCCCCTGCCTGCTTCAGGCACTGCTGCATCTCACCTCTAGTGTTCCACTGAATCAATTGATTAGGCTGAGGAAGATGTCAGATCTTTCTTGGTATGCTGCAGCCCACAGGTAATGCGGTATACTTGGGAGCAGAAACGACTGGGGTTTTGCAGGGAAGTGCTCAGATGCAATGTGTAAGAAGGTTTTGCAGGAACTAGTCCTGTCTAACAAGGAGAAGAAAGTCAGAGATGAAGGTGCCTCCCTGGGCATCCCCTGCTTCATTTCCTTTTACAGCCCTTTAATGAAAAACTGGCTTTGCCCAGAGCTGCTGCTCCACCTCTGTCTTCAGGGAGAAACAGATGGATGGTCATCAACAAATAATTATTAATAACTTTCCACATGATAGAAGCTGATTTGCAAGGTACCTTTTGTCAGCTTACAGGAAAGAGGTATCAAAGCTCTTGTTCTAATCTGTTGTACAACAGTCAGGATGTGGGAAACTGAATGATAAATAGGTACGCATTTTAAGAGAGCAGAGTATTAAAGAAATAAGCAGCTACTCATAACCCTGCATTATGAATCTGATTAATAGCAATACTGCATCTAACTCGATTTGCAAAAAGAGCACTTGGAAAATTTAAGGCAGTTTACTTGAGCGAGCCATCAAGCTGATGAATGTAGTCAATGGCGGTAGGGTGGGTGGAGACTAATGAAAAATAAATCTAAAACAGATTTTAAGGGTCCTAAATAATTGCAGTCAGTTAATAGCATGAGGCTTACAAAAGAAAAAAAAGATTCAGAATAATTGTTTAATTATAGAAATGCACTGATGGTGGCCTTATTCTACCATTTTAATAAGGATTAATTTTACTGTGCGTTCATTGCATTTTAATTATATATGTAATATGTTATGCTATGCTATGGGCAGTCAGTGTAAAGAAAGGAAGACTTCTGTGTAAACACCATTTATTTTAACATGTTATACTAGAAGTCTTCTTTGATCTAAGGGGAACAGGAACTTTTTGCCCATAGGCCATTCTTCTTCACTATGTCTTTTCTGCCTAAAATTATAATCCTGGCACAAAATACTTCTTATAGTGATAGTCTTTCTCCATTACTAAATGCTTTCCACCTCTAACATAAAAATCAGAAGCAGTGCAAGGGGTATCGCTTCAGCAGAACCATACCAGGGATGAGTTAGGGAATTACTGCAGCTTCAGAAAGCTACATCTTTTATTGAGATGACTGTGACCTAG
This sequence comes from Forpus xanthops, assembly GCA_032466535.1. NCBI lineage: Eukaryota > Metazoa > Chordata > Aves > Psittaciformes > Psittacidae > Forpus > Forpus xanthops. The sequence continues at coordinate 17,144 of JASSUY010032357.1, read as the reverse complement.
CTCAGTTGGACTGGCTGTTACAGTAACAGTTAGCTTTGCAACCAGCTAAAAGCACTCTTTCAAGCTCCATAGCCTGATATTCTGGAAACCAGTTCCCCATTCGGAGGAAGACCACATCATCTCAACTCATCAGCTAGGTTTTCTTCCTCCTTCTCTGAATGTGCTTGGCTTTCAGTCCTGCCCACATGCTCTCAATTGCTACCCCATGCACAATTCATTATTCATTTAGAAGCACTCCATACACATGTACTAAATAAACATTTTGCATAAAATGAACTGCTGAAAAGACTTGAGAAATAAGCTGATCAAGTAGAGGCTGAGGGAAGGAATTTCTCACTACAAATCAACAACCATGGTGTGATACAGACTGACAACACTCAGTGGACTGATTTTTGAAGTGCTGAGGATGTGGAACAAGCAAGAAATTCAGGATTCAGACACAAAAAACTACATAAAGGTTAAGGTTATAAATCTTATCTAGTTTGGATAATTTAAAATAATGCTGTTGTTGGTCACAGAAATTAAATGCTATAAAGTGAGTGGGCTTTCTCCTTATGTCTGCCAGTGTAAATCAGCAGCAACCCACCTGTAAAGCAGTAAGGTCATATTTAAGGCAAAACATTGAAACAGGAGGGGAAAAAACAAACAGTTAAGATGGTTGGTACTGAAGTTCTGCAGACAGTCCTATTCCTGGGATGTGAAAATACACTACTTAACCCTGAATACTTTATCTCTGTTTCCTGGGATCATACTTCATTTATATTTCTCACAAAAACCACAGATGGTTCCTTACAGTACACTCAGATCTAGGAAACATCTCAAATTACTGTTAGTCTCTGTCACCAAATCTCCGGTGAAGCATGGTGTTACCACATTTTTCTCCCACCACCTTACCAGAAGTCTCACAAGCTAGTATATTTAGTCTTCGGGAAATCTCTTTATAGCTCTCTGGTTTCTTCTCTAATTTTTCAATTCAGAAGTGTCTAATATGCATCTTTATCTCATTGATCCTACAGAAAAGGGCTACAATTTCCAAAACATCAGAGCTCCCACAATGGTTGCTCTAGGGACAGATCTTTCAGATTGCCTTTGACACTGAGGTATAATAAAAGACAGAGGGACTGGTGAGCACAAAGAGAGATGGGCTGGAGGAAATGAAGGGATTTTGCAACAAAATAAAAATCACAGTTCCAACAAAACAAATTCCAAACACCCCTTTGTTATAAGCTTATACATTGTCCTCAGTGCGACTCCTTTTTAACCTGAAATTGTGTATTTTCAGGTTTTCACTGTGTTTGTGAATTATTTCTTTGGAAGCACTATAAAAATAATTACACTCAAAATTACACTGTTACAGAGGCCCATTCAAGGTCTGGCACCCTCTATTCAAAAGTAGTGGTAGATTGTGTGGCAAGAGCTACAGAATTCAAGTTCTGAGAATGACAGTTAGATTTGCCTTGCAATTATGGTTCAGCTGGACACCAGGGTGGTGCTCAGACAGGCAGCCAGGGAACTTCAGATGTTCACCCTCTGGGTGCTAAAGGAACTCCCAGTCTAGTCAAGTGCACATCTGGACCTCTCTGAGACAAGGAATGGAGCTGAAATCAGGGTATGAGCTGTGCAGCACAGCACTGATGGAGGAGATTTACAGTTGAGAAATTTTTACTGCCCTGAAGTCTCCCTGGGGTAGCTCCTGCTTGGCTTGGGACAGCCTATGTCTCAGTGTGTGGTTTCAGATCCTAAGAAGGGAATCTCACCAGTCCCAAGACTGCACAGACAGTTCCTGCTGCAAAACTGATGAACTTGTTCACAGACAAGACATTTGCAAATGGTCAGCAGAAACTGTTCCTGCAGGAGTGGTCACACAGGACAGTCATTTATACACAGCTAAATTAGCTAGAAAATGCTTTGTAGGTAAAGGGCAATAGATTACACTATATCATGCACATGCTTGAGTGGTCACAGCAATCCCTGGGCCAACTGGCTGTAAGAACTGTGCAGAAAAAGGGTTTGGAGGAGTCTCAGCTGATCCAGCTGAAAATGCCACACCAATAACTCCTGAAATAGAAACTCATCATATGGACACTGACTAACCATCTTGTTTGAAATAATTTATTCCCTATGCAAGCATTACCCTATGCCAAGGTTCTAACGAATTAGCTTCTTAAAAAAAAAAAAAAAAAAAAAAAAAGATAAACTCTCTGCTTTGTTTCTAACTGACTGCAGTCAAGGAGGAATAGACAGAACCAAGCCACAGGAATATTTTAAGGATGAAAAATTAGTCTCTCGATGGATCCCAGGAATGTTTGGTTTATCTTTGAGAGGATTATAGTATGACTATATAGATGCCAGTTTCTAATTCCTACCTGGGGAACAAAACTTCAATAACAGGCTCTCGAAATCAATAGACAAATATAACAAGACCCAGCATATGGAAGATGAAGCTAGAGAAATCTGGATGAGAAAAACTAAATTTTTCATAGAGAAGGTTTTCAACCAATAGAAAACCAATCATGGGATAGTGGTTCAATTTACCCCTCTGGCAACTTTAAAATTAGAACTTCATGTTTCTCTAGAAATTATGTTCTCAACTTTAAACAAGAAATACATTATAAAAGAAGTAGGGACATTTTATACCCTGTTTTATACAGGGTATATGACTTGAAGAATATAACTCTATCTTTTCACCACTTCAGCTGCTAACCTATGGCATTAAGGCTCTGAGAAACTGAAATTCCATTTTAAACATAACGGAAAATAAATCCAAAATTTTAAAGAATAATGAAGTTATTTGCAAGAAATGCAGCATTAGGCATTGTAAGTCAAAGTTGAGATGCCCTGGCTGGAGGAGATGTACACTGCCTACCTTCACTAGTGCATTGATACATTAACTCAATGTTTAAGATGAAAATGAAATTTTTAAGAGGTAGAAACTACATAATCAAAATGATGTGCAATTATGTTTAAATCTTATAGTGGAGAAGAGTTGCACACTATTGATTAATGCATTGAGCCAATCATTAAGAAGTTTGACTGAAATTTTGCTTCTTGTTAAATCTATTTACTTTTATCTGACAGGTTTATTTTTACTGGATTTGTAGAGACCCATCAGCATTTGAGTGGTTTGCTGATCTTCTGTTCCATTTGGAATCAAAAATGGCTGAAAAAGGGAAAAATGATTTTCTAAGCTATCATATTTTTCTTACAGGCTGGGATGAAAGTCAGGTAATAATGAAACTCCGATGAGACTGAGTTAATGTACCTTGCTTTTCCAGTATGGTAACATATGGAACAGGAACAGTTGAATAAATGATAGATGGAACAGAGAGCTGAAGGACTGTAAATATAAAGATACCAAGCTGTCTGTTTGCTTCTTGCATTTAGGAAAACAGGAATGGAGAAATCAAGCCCATCATCTTTCCAGTCCTGTATCTTGTCTTGGGGAACACTGATTATCAGATGTCTCACAGAAAAGTGCAGAGGCTTTCAGGAGTTTGCGAAGGGACATTTTGTCCATGTCTTTGGAATGGTCTTTAAATAGATTCTGGCATTTTTGTACTGAAACATGGAGGGTTGTATAAAAAGTGTTAGTTTTATTTACTCTTTATTCTTTACTATAATTTTGATTGTTCACATATACAAGCCAGTGCACTTTCAAAACCTGCTATGATCAGAACATTTTGGCAATAAACTGTATAGTCTAATTCATTATTGTTTGAAAAGACTTTCTCTGATTGACTTTAAATTTGTCATCTTGCAATTTTATTGGACCATCCCAGCTCAAGGCACTTAATCCTTAGACAAGGTGATTTTTTTCTACTTCTTTAGCCTATACCTAAACCCAAATGAATTACTTTCTCTTTTCTTTAAATGGATCACTCGGATCACACTGTGAACAGATTTAGGCACCTTCCAGAAAAACTCACAGGAGTCTTTTCTCTACTGTTTTATTTCCTGCTGCCTCTGTTGAATGAAGGACTGTCTAGCACAGATTAAGAAAATAGATTTCATAGAACTTTTTCCTTCCTGCCTCTGTTGACACAAAACCCCATTGTTTCTTTCTGTTTTCCTTAGGGTTTCTGTCAAGTAATGAAGTATGTGCATAAAGTTGTATTCAGAAAAATCTATGCTCATTGTGAAGTATATGGCAGTTACAGAAACTACCACTCTGCATTAGCAATATCACAAGGTATTACCCAAAATCTGCTTTAAAGCAAACTATTGAGGAACCTAACAAAACGCAAAGTTGCCCTTATCCCTCAACTATCATAATCTCACTTGCCTTTTGGACAAACATCAGGCCAGACATCAGGCAGGAAGACAACTATTCTTGCTGAAGTGCCTCCTTCTCTTCAAACCCCATTTTCCAGTCTCCTGTCAACACTGCCTTGTTATCCCATGCTGCTGGTCAGGTGACATAGGAGCATCCCTGAAGCTGTGCTGCCTCCCAAAGGCCCCTATCACCCTACCTCTAAAAGGTTGTGGAGGAAAAGGAATGTGTTTCAGTGGCCACTCCTACTCTGACCAACCCTAGGGAACTGTGCTGGGTAACAGCTCCACCTTCTTCGGGTATCCACAAAGCTCTTTCTTCTTGCAAGTCTTACCGTATCTGCAGTAAATTCCAGTTCATCACTACTAAAAATTTGAGCTTCAGCACCAGTAATATTTGGATGACACTTTACTTCACTTGTGCCTTAGCAAATAACAAAACCCTGTCTCACCACATAGTCTTGACCAGTAGCCAGGTGAAGCTGAACTCAGTTACAAGGGGCAATTTACACTTTCTAGTGCACCCTCCACTACTAGCAAGTGTTATTCCTTGCATGTAATATTTCCTCAATGCTTTGAGCTCTTTGTAGATTCCATGTTGGCAACTGATGGGCAGTTATGGCACATGATTGCCTCTGCTTGGACAGGAAATTATGTTTCAGCCTATTGCTCCTTACACTGCTTCTGACATTTCTCAGCAAATTTAATGCCATGAGCAATAACAAGGGCCAACACCAAAATTTCTGGAGAAGTTCCACTTAGTGTGGGCAGAAATAGCCCCTCTGCTCAGTGGCACAGTTGCATTGTAAACAATTGAAAAATCCTGCAGTTCCCCATCTCCCACTCCCACCAGGCACTTTCAGTTATTTCTTAGACTATTTCAAGTTTTCCATGACATTGACATGAAATAATAAGAACCTCTCAGAAACACGACCTTTTGTGACACCTGTGCTTGACCAGAATAATGGAGATGTTAAGCAACATGGAAGACTCATTAGCACAACAAATATACAATATTCCCAGGAAACTGATCTAAATTTCAGCAACTACTTCTGCAAGAGATTATAATGATGTCTAGCTCATGCTAGGGCCTGAACTAAATGCAAAGCCCATTTTTTAACTTAGCTTTGGTAATTTCTTGACAGTGATAGCAATGATAATAGCCTGTAGTGAAAACAAGCATATTACTCCTACACAATCACAGCACAATTAGGAGAGACGGTGGTTTTGTTTTTAAATGCATCCGAGAAGTACTCAGATAGCACAGTAATGGGCATAGCATAGATGATGAGAGAGAGTAAACGCTCATGAAAATCAGGATCTGTATCCTTGGCACTGGGAGCTGTGTAGTTCACTTAGTTCAGTGCTTCACCTGAGATGATCCACTTTCTGCACCTGCCTCCACCTAAGGAGAAGAGTCAAAACATTCAGGGTTTTATCCCTGCTGAGCTGGTACATCAGCTATCTTTTCCATCAGCAGCAAAATGCTCCGTACTTAAAGTGCACATAATTGATAATATTTATTGTCAAACTCTACTACAGTACACTTTGCTCCCTTTCCTAAACTTCAACTCAGCCCTAAAATGGTGACTGTCACTTCAGGATCTGCAATGAAAGAAGTGTAGAGTGAGATATTTAAAGGCTGAGACCTGCCTCTAAAAGGGATTGAGGCACTGAGGCCCAGGCTAATGAAGACAGGTGTTTAATCCCAGCTCATCTCAAACCTTCCATCTCAGGAAACTGAACTCTTTTAAGGTCTTGGACACTTTTGGAGTGCTTTTCACAATTTTAGTAACTTTGTGAATCTCTCCCCTTCCTTCCGCTCCCTTCTCCTCTCTTTTCCTTTCCTCTCCTCTCCTCTTTGCCTCTCCTGCCATTTGATAAATACAGTTTCCTTTCTCTCATTAACACATGCATCTCTCATAGCTAAGCAGCAATATTGCTCTCTCCTCTTGTGTGGAGTATATGTTGCTGACTCTAAAATTACTATCTTGTAAATTTGCCTTTAGGCTACTCACATAGCCCTACACTATGATGACAAGATGGATGTAATTACTGGATTGAGACAGAAGACCTACTATGGAAGACCAAACTGGGACAATGAGTTCAAGCAACTATCCGAAAACCATCCTGGGTAAGTAAGACAGGTTGGCTTCTAAGCTTGTTTAGGTAATTCTTTTCTCAGCATAAGCAGTGGGAGAATGGGAGGGCAAACCTTTCTAAATGACCCTTTTAAAATAATTTCATTTTTTGCTGTGTGGAAAGAAGATTTATGCTTAATGAAGCTTTTAATGAAGAAATCTCGGAAAGAGAATGCCAATAAAATCTAATTTTTGGACAAGAAAATCTAATATTTAGAAGTATTTCAATATCCTGGCCTTTGTCCAGATATAATTGAAACACACAATCCAATTACTGTTCTGCACAAAGGACAAAGTAGCATTAATTTCCCTTGAAGATGGTTATTAAAGAGATAAACTGTGATTTTTTTTTTCTTATGATGTCAAGGATATGTTTGTTCCCTAACATATTTGGCTGCTCTTGCAAGACTATGCTGTTCTGTTGTTAGTTCATCTCTGCTGGCAAAGAAAGTTCATTTGAACTTGGTGGTTTCGTTACCGGTCTGAGAAAGGCTTCTTTGTTCCTGGAAGACTTTGAAGCAGGAATTTGAAATATTTTGTGTTCAGCAGTAGAAAATTCCAGAATCTTTGTGTCTCTTTATGATTTCCAAATATTTACCTGCTCATACAAAATAAAGGCTTGCACTTGCGAGACAGAGAAACAAAAAGAAGAAAACTTGGTTTTAAGATGAAAAAGACCCAAGAAGAAGCTGAAAAGGATGAGATCACAGAGAATACAGTAAGCTACAAGAATACCATAAAAGTGCAAAAAAATGACAGTAATAGAGAAACCACTTGATGGAGGTCAAAATAAATACAATCAGGAAATATGAAAGATTAAAAATAGAAAAAAGCCAAGAGTAGAAAATGTAATTTTTGAAAGATCATTTATAGGGATTCTACTGTATAAACAGAGCTTTCAAAGTTATAGTTGAAATATTACTTTTTGTTGCCTTTGTTATGTACAACTGAGAAAAAAACTGTTTTTCTGATGCTCAAGGTGGGAGATGAGCATTAACTATCTATACTGGATCTTGTGGTACTTCCTCAGAAAGCCAGTGCTAAAATGACAGCAAAAATCTGCATTTGGTTCTGAACCTAAATGCCCCTGTTTATGGTTGAACCTTCTAAAGAAAACCTTGCATGACATAAGGATTCCTTATGAGAAAATAAAATACCCTACCTTTTCATGTTCTGAGCTACAGAAGGTTCAAGAGGCAAAGAAACTAGAGTTTCTATTCTGTGATGGGACAATCAGCTTTTACGAGCTGACTAAATTTTGGATTCCCATATTTCCATGCATGGAATTTCCCTTGGCTGCAACAGTATCTTTTAGTGGATTAGCAGGAATATACCACTCCAGGTTAAATCTAGTGCAATCGAGCACTACAACATTGGCAGTATTTCTGGAGACTATGACTTAGGCACCAAAATCATTATCTACAAGCCCTCCTTCACAGAAGCAAACTTCTTGAAACTCATGCTGTCACTTGTCACTTGCACTGTCTATACATAGATTGAGCTTTCCCCAGCAACACAGCATGTGCATCTGTGTGTACATATATATGTTTTAAAGCAATATGTGCTATGTATTTAGAAGCAAACCCTCTAAGGCATTTTGAAGCAAGTAACCAGGTTTCCAGCTTGCCATAACAGACTTGTGTGCTTATGAACACAATTATCTGTTACACTGGTTATGTCCTTATTTTACCAGAACTACATATTTACAAATTTTATTATTAAATCAGACATCTAAGAATTGCCCATAGGCAAAAAACCATGTTAAAATAAAAGAAAGAAAAAAAAAAAAAAGAAGGAGAATACTTGGAACTGAGAATTTTGGGTGTATTTTATATTTAAAAAAAAAAAAATAATAAAAATTAACTCAGCTGGAGGAAACATTGAAATTTGTCAGCCCAAGTAGTGTACTTGTTTCTGATTAAAAAAGCTACAAAGATCAAACCCAAATAACTACCATTTAAACTAGTTTGTGTCCTTGAACATAGTAATCCAAATAAACAATGCAGTAAGACATAATAAACACTAATGTATTAAAATGATTATACTGTAATACTTTGTGATATCAACTCCAGTTTTTTCAAATGTATTTTTCAAAAAGCCATTTCAAAAGATGCAAAGCCAGAGGCAGCCAAAAGGTATTGTTTATGCATTTACTCTCCTACTTTCATTTTTTTTTGTTGTTATTGCAATTACAGCAACAGTATTGGAGTATTCTTCTGTGGACCCAAGAATCTCTCCAAGATCCTTCAAAAGACATGCAACTCGTATTCATCAGTTGATCCAAGAGGAGTTCATTTTCACTATAACAAAGAAAGTTTCTAGGCTGTACTTCTTAACTGTATAATAGGTATTACCAAATCCTGCATTTTTATCTCACCTTCTCCTGTCCTCTACTCAATCTGCATAATTTAGGCCAGATATTAGGAACTGCAAATTGATGTAGGTATATTAACTTCAGTAGAAAAATGTCATCTTAAGCCCACTAAAGATTTGGACCCCGTCCTTAGCTTTTCTTTCAAAGACCTGAAAAGCTGATTCTCCTTTCTTACTTAATGATGCTGTGAATCCGTCGACATCTGTATGAAAACAACCACAAACCACTAACCTCTGAAGTAAAAGGTATGAGTAAAATGGACATTTAGAACTGTCCCTCACTGTTGTGTGTGATCAAACTACTACCGCAGGCAATACTCACATTCCTGCTGTTTAAATCATGCCCAGGCATTCAAAGCTTTTTCCTTCCTGGTGTTCTGACTTTGCACTGCATATAGCCTCCCACTGCACACACATCCATATCCATATCCCCTTTTGTGCTGTAGCAATATTGTTTATGTGTACACTGTCCAACAAATCCTTTTCCTTACCAAACCATGCACCTTTTAAACCTGCCATTTCAACAGTGATGGTGGCTGTGTATGCCATAAGCTAGTATGTTCTGAGAATTAGTATGTCTAAGGAGATTCCAGAAACTTCTGCACTCAGTAAACAGATGTCCTGAGACAGGCAATTGAAACTATAGAAGAAAGTTCCAGGAGCCTTTTAAATTTCACATGGTTTCATGGGCACTGAAGAATGGGCTTTAATAGATAAAGAATCACAGATACATGGCAGAGCGACCGAGGTGGGAAGGCATCCACAGAGATCATCTACCCTAAATCCCTTGCTCAAAGCTGATTCTTTGAAGGCAGGAGATTTCTTCCAGTTGTCAGGACCTTATCTCATTGCCATGACCATTCAAAGATAATGAAGAATGGCCACCTCCCTCAGCACTGGTGGGTGAATCCCATCAGTTCCCACAGGCTTATTTAAAAGCTTCCTTGTCTGATCCTCCTTCACTAAGTCTGGATTGCCTCAGATTTTCCCACTTGTTTGAGAAGCCTGGGTTCTCTGAAGGTCAGCCTTAAATGAGGTGAAAAAGCCACTGAGTATTTTCACCTCTGCCATGGCCCTTGGCATCCCCATCCCATTCAGAAGTGGACCAACACTTTCCTACATTTTTGCTATTCATGCAAACGTAACAGACCTTCTAGATCTTCACCTTTCAGATTCAACTCCCAAAGGGCTTTGGATTCCCTAACCCCACCCCTCCACATTCAGTGTCTCTATATTCTTTCTGCATTACCTGTCCCTTCTTCCACCTCTTGTACACCTCCTCTGTGCCTGAGTTTTGTCAGGAGGCATTTGCTCATCTATGCAGGAGTCCTATCACCTTTGTGTGACTTACTTCACTCAAGAGGAATCATTTTTGAAATTGGAAGAGGCAATTCTTGAAAATCATCCGGTTTTCTTGGACTTCTTTCTTCTCTAGGGCCATATTACATGGGATCCTTCCAAGCATGGAATTCACTCTGTGTCCTCTTTATGCCACATGTGGTAGTGTACAGGCACTTCAGACAGATGTCCAGTCACGTGGGTTTTCCAGAAGAGGTGTTACAGCTGTCCTGTAGACACTTGCTTGTTGTCTTCCATCTTGCACCCTCAAGTAGCTTTGTGACGTTAGTACTGTTAAGCACATGGAGCACAGGATAATTTTGGAATGAGGAAGAAGCCAAATATAAAATATGGGAATGTTGCAACATCCACATAAGTTAGAAAATTGAAAATATTTCCCTATTCTCTAGCATAGAAAATTAAAGAAAAACTATATTTGAGTTGGACTGAGGTGTTAACTAGCATCCTATAATGCATTTACTAAGCCGCAGAATAAAACCAGAAGGTAGAAAACATCCTGTGTACGTCAACACTCAAGTAAGACAAATGACAGCATTATATAAGTATACTTATACACACACACAAAATGCCCACTAGAGGGGACATATCTGCACAGACAAAAGAAACAGAATAATAAAATTTACGTCACAGAAGATGCCAATATTATTTTATTCCTCTTCTATTAGGGGTTAGAGAATGTGTGAACAGAGATTGCTGTACAAGATACAGTTGTATTATTATTATTAAGTTTAGGGCAATGAATCTTTGTTTTAAAATTGTTGAAGTATATTTTAATGCTGGCCTATGTGAAATGATTAAAGCAGTGCATATTGTGTAGCAGTAGAGTGAGTGGAAAATTAGAGCCTCTGCCAGTTCACCTAGGGACATTTCTCTTTTATTTTTTCCCCTGGTGCCCGTGCTGAGCCTCAGGGTAAGCTGACACATTTTTTAATATAAATTAAGTTTCCTTTTTTTTATGTGTGTTGAAAATCTTGAAGGAAATGAGAAATGTGTGTAGGCATCAATACCAGCTGCCATTGCATCAAAGAAAGAGGTGACAATTTCCTGCAGATTCTGAATGATTGTTTTAATGGGGTTGGATCGGGGGTAACAAGCACAAAGATATTGTGCTGCCAGAAAAACAGGATCTGTTCTCCCTCTAGCCTCATGCAACAAGATGTAACATTTAGCTTCTGGCTCAACATGGCATCTCTTCACGGCTTTGATTTATTCCCACTTTTGCAAATCACTGTGGTATGCTACAAGAGATGCATTTAGAGCCCTTGTTACAGTTCATTGAGTAGCACTGCTGTTCTCATCACCAGAGGAGAATTTTACTTGTGTCGGGACTGACTGACCTAGAATAAAGGAAAAATAATAATAATTAAAAAAAAATGACTTGGGGAGGTTTGTTGAACTAGAAGAAAACTTCATTTTGGTTGAATGAAAATCTCTTTATTACAAATACAATTTAAATCAAAATGAGAACTTGGAAGATTTGGCTTCCTGCCTTGTTTTGAATAACACTTAGCACACAGCAGCTATGATAATGTGAGTGCATATGTAATGACTCTATTATTATGTTTATATATGGAAACATCATTCACTGTCAGGAAAAATGAAAGATATCTTCATGGATTTGCCCATTCAGCTTCTTCAGAGGAAAGTGCTCAGCACTGTGTAGGAAAATATTATTAAGTAAAATATAGTCATAACAGCACAGACTCACCACATCCTGTGATAGAAAACTAACTGTAGACAAGGATCATAAATATACAGATTAATTACTTTGGCTCTTACAATAAAAAGAATGGCATTATAATGATTGAAGTTGTGTTATGATAATTTAAGCTTATTCACTAGTAAGTATAAATTGAAATACATGTGTTTATATGTTCTGGGTTCCTCCCCTTCCATATTTTGCATGTAGTAGAAATTATTTAAATAAGTTTGCTTTTTAGTTTACACTGAAAGATTAAACAGAAACTGCCACTTACAATAGAAGGTACATCATATGGTGCCTGTACCATAACATCGCCATTATAAGGATTCTCTTGCTTCTTTCCTGCTTTTAGATATAATTGAATGGTTAAGAGGAAATACTGTTAATGGCAAAAAAGTGATAAATTTTTCATAGGTTTGAGTTCTCCTGATTTGTAGATTTTATATTAACTGCTTTAAACATGCCCTGGAGAAATAATAAATAAAATGACATGGTAGGTTCATAACTAAAACTGGTCAACAATTTCACTGTGGGGTTTGGTTGTGGGTTTTTTTTTTGGGGGGGGGGGTGTTATTATTTTTGAGGGAAATGAACCTGAATTTCCTCTGGAACAGAAAAAATTAAAAGAAAAATGTGTTTCCACCCAGCTTGCCCTCTGAATACTAAAAACTTAAACATGCGTAGACAGTCAATTAATAAGGAATGCAAACCCATATGCAGCAGAGGCAAATTGTCCCTAGGCCATCAGCTCTTCTCCTGATGCTTCTTAGACCATCAAATAGCAGGCGTAAAGTCATCCTGGTGACCACGTGTAAGGTGAAGGGAACTCTACTAATGATTGGCTGGCCTGAACCTTCCTAGTGCTGGAAACTGGCTGAGCTGAGGCTTTCTCACCAAAGTCAGGTTATCTATTCTGCAGCAGCAACTCTAATTCATCCCAGCACTTAATTGTGCATTTCCATAGAATAAATTTGGGCATCCAACTTATTGAAACCAAAGCTGCAGCCACAAAAAGAATAAGTTCCACGAATGTCTACTTACATGTTACTGATCATGTTCAGTGAAGCGAACTGATGATCTGCATTTTAAAACTCTAACCAGTTAAGACTATCTAACAGGAGTCTTCTTGACTTTCAACAAATTATACTTTATGGTGAAAAAATCTCAATTACACAATGGTCTTAATATATGTGAAAAAATGTTAACACATAACTGACTTGGAAACACACTTTTTCTCCTTTCAAAAAAAAAGGACAAAAATACTTAAACACTTTAAAAGATATGTTAATATCCTTCCAGAATACATAGAAACAAACAAAAGTTGTATAGTCAACCACTCAAGTCAGCATATTTCAAAGGCTATCTGCTTCAAGTATTTGCAACTACTATTACTAAACAATAAAGATTTCTAACATGGTAAGACATTTGTATCCATTGAGGATAAAAGCCCAGAGCCTGCCAATGCTTACACATATGCTTTACTAACTTCAACAATCTTTTTACTGTCCTAGAGGACTAAATATGGTTTTCTTTGAAGCTCAAACACACAAGACTAATTTCAGGCTCAAGGCTGGGTCCTGAAGGCTGATCTGTATTATTCAGCAGTTAAACTACTGGACTGTCTTGATTCTTGTCTAAAGACCATTTCTCTGGTACAGTAATTCTGAATACCAAACACAATTTACAGTCATACTTGTCTTAAGGCACACAGATAAAGTTGCACTTACTTTAATAAAAGTCTGGTTTTCAATGATCTTACAGCTTCTAATAAGCAAAAAACTGTGGATTTGGGGAAAGTTTTTCTCTTGTTTTGGTCAAATGACAAATACACAGATCTGAACATTTTATTATGTGAATACAGCAAATCTGCAGGAAAGAGGGCAGACACAAGCCCATTCTTTTGAGACAGAAGTTCTGGTGTCTAGCCTACTGCTGATCATTCCCCAGCATCGCTGCACTGAGAGCTGAATATCTTGGCCCATTTAATGGCCTGTGTCCGTGCTTGAGAGAGGAGTTCTCTGCACGAAATCAGGTATTTCCTCTTGCTACTGTCCAAGGCTGCAAAAAAAAAACCTCACAGAAATCATTGCTGTCAAAAAAAAAAACTGAACAAAGTGGGATTTTGTGAGCAATAAATAAGGAAGCATGCACAAGTGCAAATTCGCACACAGTAGCTGTGGCATGAACACACAAACTATGTAAAAATCTATCTGGTTTAGGTCTCACAGAAGCTGATAGCCACAATTCCCTCTTACGATAACAAGCACAATGTATTTATTCTCATGGTTCCAGGAATTGATCAAGGTTAAAATAATTGAAGACAAACTTTGAATTTAAAAGGCCACAGGCATATGAGCAACCTGCAACACATCACACTCATTAATTAGACATTACTATACAATTAGATTACATTTAGATAAAACTGTTCAGATTGAAGAATGCCCATCATTTGCTCATTAATATTAGGAAAATACCCATGCAATTTTCTGAGTTTGTGTGCTGCTAAGGAAATTCAAAGAGCTACACAGAATGCATACCAATGTAGAGTTAGTCATTCAAGATCTCTCTTTTTCAGATTCCTTACCATGCTGGCAAGAGGAAGATAGTTAAGAGGCACAGCTGGAGAACTTTGAATGCAATATCAAAGGTCCGAGGATGAAACAAACAAATGTATTCTGTGATACTGGTTAACACAGAAGTTACTTCAAATATAAATCATGTGGAGAACAGCTAGATTTGACTGAACTGGTCCTTGTGTAATACAAACATGCCCAAATATAATTTCTCTCTCAGGAATGTATATCAAATATTTTATTATTTAATGGAAGCTGTGGTAATTGTTACAAAGATGCATCTATATTAAGAGATATCAAGCATAATCACAAATGCTGGCCACTCTATGTATTAGAGCAAGTACATCATCATCCTTCTGTAACATTGTGCATTTATAAGCAGGTTTGAAAACAGTCTAAAAATGGTCTGATGCTGGGAGGTGCTGAGCTTAGAGAGCTTTTAGTGAAACCAAAAAAAAACTGCATCTCCTTGGCGTTCTTCAAAACCAGACCTTTGGAGTCCAGACAATGAAATTAACTGGAGTTTTGTCAAAATGAGGACAGCAGAATTTGGCTCAGTTAGTCAATGTCTGTGCAGAATGATATATTGCAAATAACAAACACTGCACTTTGAAGGAAAAAAACTAATTCACTTCAAATTGCCTGACTTGCTTATAATGAAATAGCCAGCGCCTTACCACATGCTGATTGTCTTACTGCTATACATGTAGGTAGCCATCAATAATTAAATCTGTAAGTGGGGACACATTTTTGGGGGATGGATGCAATTGCATCTATATACATAATACATATTATATTATTAATGTTGCTACACAAGGCTCCAGTTCAGCAGAGCATTTGTGCTTATGCTTAGTTGAAAGCGTTTAAGATGGGGTTTTTGTCTCAAGGAGATTAGACAAATGCCCAAGGCTCAGTCTGCATCTTGAGAGCTTTGTTCAAGGTGCCAAATGCCTCCACAGGGAAGTTTTTCCTAAATGAGAAGAGACTTTTCTTACAGGTTTAATGAAGAAACTGGGAATATCCTTGGCTTTGGTCTCCAAATAAATTTTGTCTTATACAGGGGTCTAAAATTGGTTGTCCTCTTTTCTGGGGAGTCAAGTATGACCAGTCTCAATTCTTAGATTTGCATTTTCCATAATAACTGGTTGTAACATGATTCCTTAAAGAAATAAGATTTATGCAGTTAAGATGTGTCTGTCTGTCTACTGCTTGGTTCTCTTTTCTGCACCTCTGCTCCTCAGCAAATACTGCTTAATTTGCCAATCGATTTTAACCAAGATATAAGATACATAATCTTATTCTAAACTCTTAGCCAATTTCACCAAAAAAAGTCTGAATACTTCAAAAGCTTTAACAAATGGGCAATATCACAGAGCAGTCACTCAAAGATAAACTGTTTGAACATAGACAACTGAGAAGCTGCACACCTCCAGGCATGGGAAGCTTGCCAAACTCATAGCATACTGCTGGCCTTTGGAAACTAGTGACACTGAAGAAACTGAGGCTTTGCTTTACTAGATAAACATCTCATCACACACACTCAGTAAAATAATGCAGCAAAAGAGATAATTGTTTCTTTATACATGGGAGGGATAAGACTAATGCTGGTATATTTCAAAT
The DNA here is from genome assembly GCA_032466535.1 of Forpus xanthops. Lineage (NCBI taxonomy): Eukaryota > Metazoa > Chordata > Aves > Psittaciformes > Psittacidae > Forpus > Forpus xanthops. The sequence goes on along the minus strand of JASSUY010032357.1, from coordinate 1,107 downwards.
TGTTCTATTGAACGTTGTAGAATGTTAAGAAATTAGGGTAGAGAAAAGAGCCACAAGCATATTCAAGGACTCAAGAAAACACCTTGCAATTAAAGGGCTCAATCAGTTTAGCATGTCAAAAATTAGATAAGGAGATGACTCTATAACAGCATACAAGTACCTTCATGGGGAGAAAATCCAGGCACAAGCAGGCTCTTTAATCTAGCATATTTTAAACCATAACAAGAACCATTTCAAAGAGGAAAATAGGCACCCACTTTCAACAGAGGAGGTGGTTAGCTAATGGAAGGCCACAGTGGAAATGGTAAAACCTCTATCTCTTGATGTCATCCAGTCAAGCCTGGGTGCTACTCTGGAAGAGATCTATACTCACTAGACACAAGTTAGGCTCAATTAAGCAGAAGTTATTGGTGCAACTCACTTACTGAGTTCAAATTATTGGCTGCTGCTACTAAAGCATCAAGGGTAAAAGATGTAATGGTCCCTCTGGGGCTCAAAATACTTTTGAATGTATGTCAGGTGGAGAATTTTTACTTCCAGTTTTAGATGGGGAACATAGACATAGAAATACTAAGCGATTTGCCTCAAGCTATCAAAGGAATGGCAGAACAAGGATTAAACCACAGCCTTCAGGTCCAAGACTATTCCTGAACAGCAATCCTCCTCTTCCATAAACTGTATTACATATATTTTACATGATCCTGAAAAATGTCTCTGAGCTTTCTGAATGAACATCTGAACCGAACTGCATTATTTTCTTATTAGTGGCAATGGTTAATATTGTTACTAGGCAGCATGGTTTGAAAGGCAAATATTTTGATTCCCAGGACCAATATGATACATGCTTGCTCACTCTTAGAATTATAAGTGTGATATAAAGTATTTGCATGAAAAGTAGGTCCCCTGACATACAATGAGTAATTTCTGTGATAAAACAGGTGGTTAATAAAAATATCAGAAAAGAATCAAGATTTTCTACTAAACAGCATTATCTAAATGTCTGAGTACAGACTGATGCTGAACTCGAGCCTGATCCTATTCTGAGCAAAGAGCACAGGAAAATGCTTGTTGCCTCACACAGTAAGAGGACTCAGCTAAACATCACAT
>JASSUY010032356.1:18664-30560 GCA_032466535.1 Forpus xanthops | reverse complement strand
GGATAGGATAGGATAGGATAGGATAGGATAGGATAGGATAGGATAGGATAGGATGGGATGGGATGGGATGGGACGGGACGGGACGGGACGGGACGGGACGGGACGGGACGGGACGGGACAGGACAGGACAGGATAGGATAGGATAGGATAGGATAGGATACGATAAGATGGATGGGATAGGATAGGATGGGATAGGATAGGATAGGATAGGATAGGATAGGATAGGATAGGATAGGATAGGATAGGATAAAAGTGAGCTTCAGAGTGAAAGAGCTTTCTGGGGATTATCTCAGCTTGGTGAGGCTTCCTGTGGCAAGATGCCTTGCAACGGTAGCTGGTGAGAATGGGTAGGGTGAAGAGGTGCCCAGGCAATGAGGCTGAAAACAGGCAGACATCATTTTTCCCCTGCTCCATCATCCTCACAGAAGCTGGCAAAACCCTACTGGTCCTCTCCATCTTTCTGCTTTTCACCATTCACCTAACTGGCATCTTGCTTTGTCTCTGCTATGTGCGTGCTTGTGCACAGCAGCTAAGTTAACCAGAAAATTTCATAAGGATAGAGAAAGTTATAGTTGCAGGGACAGAGAGATTTGTGGGTCAGCCAGCAAATGAAGCACACCAAGATATCAGATATAAGGGGTGAACCAGAACCATGTTGCAGCAGGTGAACAGACCACAACAAATAGGTTCCGTTTTGAGGACTAGGTTGAGATAGTGGAGGATCCAGTAAGTTTAGACTGGGACAAAGCTTTACAAGTGGGATCATGGTCCAGGGCTTTTGTTTTACGTTTAAAAGGGCAAAGCGTGGCATCACAGATGTCCCAGGTCAGAAGTAAGGTAGCACATAAGGCACTGCCTTAGGGTGCTTGACCATCAGATTCCTTGAAGAATTATCCAAACTTGAGCTTTGAATTAAAACAAAAATCCTTAAAATATAACTGCTGACTGCCTTTGGCCTTCAGCAGTTTGCTGAGGCAGTCTCCAGTTGAAGGCTGGTGTAGTTGAGTGCCTTCATGCTGTGTCCTGTTGGTACATGTATTCCCCAGTAGGACTGAGCTCAGGGCATGCATTCACTTAGTACAAATACAAATTTCAAACCTCATCCTCAGTCCCAGACCTGATCACCATGCATTTGCTGAAAACATTCCCAGCAGGAAAACTCTTATTTTGAATATTTATTAAAAGTGAGCACAAAATGTAAGTTTGTGTGCCATTTAAATGAGTTTTACAGGTGATTTTGACTAACAGCATTCAAAATCAGTTTGTGCAGCATCTCCCCGTAAAACATGCCAGGGCTTTTCAGAAATGTATCAAACATTAATTTCTGCTGGTCTGATCAGTTTAGACCAAAGTGGAACTACTCATATGCTCAGAGCCTCATCACTTTAAAGGATTTGGCTCACATAGGGACCAATGTATGATGCTGTGAATTTTAGTGCTAAAACAGGACTTCATCGTCTGTCATTTTATCTAAACCTCACATAATCAGATGCCATATTTAGGTTTGAAAAGCCTTGGTTTTTTATGCATAGCTGAATTGCTCCTGCTCCCTTAGAAGCCCATAAGAACATTGATTTGAAGCAAAGCACACTCAGCATGCAAGGAGACAGGAGCAGCATATGGTTTATACACACTTACGTGCATAGTGATATAATTCTTACAGGTTCATGTAAAAATAATCTCAGGATTTACTTCCAAACAGTCTAAATCCCCCTTTCCCTTTATGATAGGCTCCACTGTGCCTGTTCAGATTTCCAGGTGTCATTTAAGTATGTGAAGTGCTCCAGAAACAAGAAGCACAACAGCTAAACCTGCTACTGAAGTAAATGACCCCAGCTTCTCTATACAACAGCTAGGGCCAGTGGATTTGACCTGGATGTGTGTTCACCTGTTTTCTGAGGGCAGAGGGTCGACATTTTATTGTGTTTTGCTGTTTTCTTTAAAAATTCTGATTCAAATCTGAGTAAAATTCATTAAAAATAACGAATGTGTGTCATTAAAAAAATACTGCAGAGGTGTAATCTTTGACCTGGTTTCCTTGCAAATGTGCAAGAGACATTTCTATGAGCACAGCAGGATTTTTACAGCTCACATTTCTGCTCCATGGCACTCTCAGAGGGGTAAACTGCATAGAAAAACATTAGATGCTCGATTAGATAATAGCATTAGCATTTGAGATAAACTTTCCTTTCTTCACACAGATAAACCCTCATTATTTAAAATGTGTTTCATCCTCTAGTTCCTCCATAGGAGATACTTCTGCAAGCTACCTGCCAATAGCAATTAAAGCTTAGTTTGGAAGGAAAGCGGGTTTAATTGCCGAAGCACTATTTATAGGAAGTCTCCCATGAGGATTACTGAGCTGCAAGAATGCAGATTAAGCAAAATGAGGGCAGCAGAGAACGTGATGCACTTTGGCTAAACAGTTCTGTTAGGCTCAATAGGTGTGGGTGCCGTTTACAGTGCTGATGACAGCCTGATGATGCATCCTGCAGCACAGCTGGGTGTTTCAGACACTGTGCAGTGTAACAGCATGTCCGCAGAAATTTCATAGCAAAGCATCTTCTCTTTCCAGGTATTTACCCCCTCCCCTCACCACCCAATCACCATCATAGGTGATAATCTCATCTTTGGGGGTTTGCTGGCTTTGTGGGATAAGGTATAGTGTTTTTCCCCATGCCAAAAAGATGTATAGTTCTTCCCAAAGGGGGTTTGAAGGTTTCAGATGAGGGAACTAGTCCTGCATTTCTCTGTTTCAAACAGCAGATGGATGAGTCTATCTCCTGCCTCAGCGTTGTCCAGAAAACATGGAAAAACATGACAGGAATGAGAGACAGCCACAGCCAAGCCAGGGGTGAAAGTGGGGCTTGTTCAGTTCTCTGTCACTACCTCCTCTGTGATCTCCACCTGCCTAGTACAGAGCAAAAAATGGACTGTGTAAAAGGAGGATCATAGAATGTTTTGGGTCCGAAGGGTTCACCACTCCAAATCTCCTGTAACAAGAAGGGAAATCTTAGACCAGGTTACTCAAAAACTAGACCAGGTCACTCAAAGTCCCGTCCAACTGGACTCTGAATGTTTCCAGGGATGGAGCATCCACCACCTCTCTGAGCAACCTGTATCAGTGTCTCATCACCACCGTGGTATGAAATGTTTTCCTAATATCTGAATCTGCCCTCTTTTAGTTTAAAACTCTTTAGCCTTTTTATTATCTCAACATATGTGCTTAATGTCTTCTCTGCATTTACCTCTGATCTTCTTCAGCTTCCCATTTTACCTGCACAGTTCACCACCCTATTTGCTTTCATAAACAGTATCTTTCTCTCATCCAAGTGGAAGCCAGAAGGGAAAACAGGAAACTTTTTGCTTTGCTGTTAATTCTTCATAATCTTCATTGCCATGATCATCAAATTGAGCAAGAACATAAAAGTTGGGACATTTTGGCAAAGCAGTCACTGAAAATATAAATATCTTGGCCTAACGGATCAAGATCAAATGCTTCACTGAGCTTTAAAATGATTTCTAATTGTTTAAATATATTTTAAAACAATCTTAGATAAAAATTAATGAGAGTTAAATATTAAAAGTTAAATTATTTTTTTCAAGATACTTTCAGCTTTGGTTAATGAATAATTTAGCTCATATGACAGAAATTCACAGGAAAATAGATGTTGTCAAACCTACATTCTCACCAAGGGGGTTCCAGCTGAAAAAAATTACATCCTTCTCTGATTAAATCCCTCATTAGGATTCAGGTCTTTTCTGTCAGTAAATCAGTAATCTGTTAAAAAAAGGTAATACCATCATGTTCCTTGTTAGCTTGTCTCTGTCCATCTTATCCTACTTTTATATACCCTAAACTCTTTGCAACAGGGGCTGTGTTCATAACATGGTCTACAACTTGTCCAGGTCTCAGAACTCTATCACTGTCTATTAACTCTTACCTCCCTGAGCTGCAAGTGCTGTACTTTCACCAATGACAATATAATAAAATCATGACATTTCATCTCTTTCCAGCATATTCTTGGGTTTAGGGAACATTTACAGGACTTCTCCATGTCTGTAAAAGTTTGACAGCTCCGACTGCATTCATTTTTAAGGAAAACCGAATGATGTCTCGTAATGCCTTGATTGTTAGAGTCAGTTTTATGAAACAGAAAACACAGAGGGGAGAATTTAGACTGAAATAAAGGTTGTTTACATAGAATCATAGAATAGTTAAGACTGGAAAGGACCTTAAGATCATCTGGTTCCAACCTCCCTGCCGTGGGCAGGAGCATATAACACTAAATCATGTCACCAACACACATGTGTCTGGAAGAGGACAAGCTATCTCAGGTTCTCTGATAGTCCATGGAGTCTTTTGAAAGTCAACAAGACCAACTGCGGAACCCAGCAATGCCATAGTACCTAACGTTCAGTTTCATAATTTCCGCACTGTGTTTTTGCTTGAAAAGATGAAGCATCTTATTTGGTAACATGGCATCACATGGTTCATTTGCAAAATCAACCCATGAATGTTATGCAGAGTGGGACAATAAAGAGCCTTGGTTTGCCTCACCAAAAACCACCTTGATCTAGACCCCTCCATCTCTCCAGATGGTGCAGGAGGAAAATCCTAATGAGTACAAGTTATTGGAATATTTCAGTGCCGAATCAGGGCAGATACTTGATGACCTAAATAGAGAGATACAGAACAACAGCTCTCAGAATCCAAATTCTTAGAAGAGTGATCAATTTGCTGCCATTTTTCTCTGGGGCAATCTGGGTAATGGAGTGCATCAAAAGGAGTGTGACCAGCAGATCGAGAAAGGTGATCCTGCCCCTCTACTCTGCTCTCATGAGACCTCATTTAGAGTATTATGTGCAGTTCTGGTGTCCTCAACATAAAAAGGACATGGAACTGTTGGAACAAGTCCAGAGGAGGGCCACGAGGATGATCAGGGGACTGGAGCACCTCCCCTATGAAGATAGGATGAGAGAGTTGAGGCTGTTCAGCCTGGAGAAGAGAAGGATATGTGGAGACCTCATTGCAGCCTTCCAATATCTGAAGGGGCCTATGGAGATACTGGGGAGGGACTCTTGATTAGGGACTGAGGTGATAGGACAAGGGGTAATGGGTTCAAACTTAAACAGGGGAAGATTAGATTGGACCTGAGGAAGAAATTCTTTATTGTAGGCGTGGTGGGACCCAGGAATGGTTTTCCCAGGGAAGTTGGTGGTATTCAAGGCCGGGTTGGACAGAGCCTTGGGTGGCATGGCTAGTGTGAGGTGTCCCTGCCCATGGCAGGGGAGTTGGAACTAGATTATCTTAAGGACCTTTTCAACCCTAACTATTCTATGATTCTATGATTCTATTTGTTTATTAAATTAAGCAAGAGCTGAGCATCTGCAAGTGGAAAGGGAATATTGGATTTTGTATCACTTGGCATTTCAACAGCTAAAAGTATGTCTTTATTTTTCACAAGCAGTCATTCTCATCCATACTTTTCTCTATTTCTTCACTCTTTAAATACCTGCTCTCTCACAAGTATCAATGGTCACATTGACTCTCACTGACTTTAAATTGGAATTCAGAAACAGATGAGCTTGAATCCCAGAGTCTTCTAACTTTGAGGCTATCCAGATCTGATCAAGGTTTGGCTCCTCCTCATTCGAAATAGTTCTGTATTTTCCCATCCTTCTGACTGGATCTTTGTTCTTAGCTGGCAGAGGAACAACGTGGTGATACACAACTGAACCACGCTCCCCAAACAGAAGGCCAACAAAAAACAGGGTCTGCCTCTACAGGCTGACTCACAAACACCAGGAACAAACTGTAACATGAAGGTTTCAAGGCAGAGCATCTTGCTCAGAACCCTGTGAACTGTGCTCTCTCTTCTGTGTGTTCTTGCCAAAGATTATCACTTCTAATTAATCTAAGACAGAAGGAGAACTATTTTATTTTTTAAACAAACCTCTGAAATGGTTATTTTTAAGGCTGGTAAATCTATGCTAGCCAGTTTTTGGTGCCATGTTCGGAAGCTCAGACAGAGCCAAATTATGCTTCAGATTAATGTATTGAGCAGTTCAGAGGTTAGACAAACAGCTGTTCCTCAAGCAGGCACACTACAAAGCTTAACTGTTCATTGGAAGGGCAAATACAGCCTAGCTAAAGTCCCAGTGGGCTAACTTTTATTTGTTTCTGATTGGGAGATATCCAAAGCCGACTCCACGCTACTGATGACCTCCCTTAACAGGGGCAGAAAGTTGAACCTCTGGAGCCAGTGTGATTTTGCCAGTCTCTGGGAAAAAAACGCAACAAATCTTTGGTGACTCCAAGATAATCTGTAAAATGTTGCACTTCCAGAAATGAGCTTTAAACATTCAGGGAAAAAAAAGAAAGGTATATGTAAATAGAGAAGGACTGCACGGGAAAACGATATAAAACCCCTGAAGCAAATATTGCTTGCGACTCTTTGCAAGGCTGTTAGTTAACCATGAACAACCATTTCTTCAACAGTGGTTATACGCGACATGCATGCTGAATGAAGCACATTCTAAATACCAGATTACTCAACAAGAAAAGCACAACAGAGATTGTTTATTTACCTGATATCGTTGCAAGTACTGCAGCAAGGCACTGAGATCCTGAAGTAGTTACTCATTTCAGAGCAATGCTGAAATGATTACTCTGTGTAAAATAACTGGCTATATTAAACAAAATAAAACAAAACATCCTTCCCCCCCTTAAAAAAAATAGACTGAAACATCGTTTTTTAAAAAAAAAAATAATGGATTCAGTGTCAAAAGTCCTATTAGTTGCAATGAGTAATTTGATCCTAGCATGACATAGATCTGCTCCCCAAACCTCATGGGAAACATTCAGATGATATGTCTTGGAATTTTCCTTCTGCCTAATATTTAGAGGGTTGTGTATCCAGCACTGCAGAAGTGTCTCCATTCACTAATCTGTTAGAAAAAGCCAGGCTGAGCTAGGTAGATGGAACTGACTCAATAATAACTATGGGGTTTTCTAGAGCTTCTTGGATACTCTTTCAGAAGTTTCTGGTGCAGTAATTTATTTCTTGTGACCTGCACTGACTTGTCTGACAGTTTTACTTCTGCTACCTTGTCTCACTCAAACATGAAGAGATGTGACTAAAATTTACTTCTGGACACTTTCATTTAGGAAAACCTGTTACTGCATAAAGTGATGTCTATTGATGATTAAGAAAAATGGTTGGTCCAGAGAATAAGAACATGTTGCAACCTATGTTCTGAAGTAAAGAAAAAGAAACTTATCCCACTCTACTATTCCATCTCTAAAACTATTTATAAGTGTAAATTGAGGTACTCTGGAGACAACCTACTGGGTTTATTGGCCTTCTAAAGGTGTTATTGGTGAATATTTCTTCTTTCTCACTGTTTACAGTCCATTGAGTTTTCAATGTCATGCTGCAGTTCACTCTGCACTTAGAGGATGGGAGCTAAGCTACATTTGTCAGCCAGGCAGGCTAAAGGACTTTGGTTGACAAGGTGAAAGCATGGACTACACTTGTGGAGGTCAGGCTCTAACAACTCTGTCCGCTGTAACATGTCAGCATATGGCTTGATGCAAGCTCCCTGTGGACCTGCACTGTCTGCCTTTTGTATCCTTCTCCAGCAGAACACAGTGCAGATACAGAGCTTGCAAGTCAAATTAACTGTGCAAGCTCAAGCCCACAAAAACTAGCAAAGCTCAAAGAATGTGGTGTGTTTTATGTACATCAGGTGTATAGCAGTTCCAAATGCAGGCAGTCTCTCATTAGAGTAATGGACCATCAAGGAACACCATGCTGCAGTTGGATGTGTGTCGGCAGCTGCCGTTCCATCAGGGGGTCACTAAGAGGTCCAATGGGGGTTCAGTATGACTGAATGCTGGGGTGTCTTGGAAAGCTGTCTCGTAGTTTAAAAGCAAGTAACACAGAGACAATTCATATTGAGAAATCCAGGGGGAATAACTGGTTATTAGTTCACTTCTTGTGAGAAGTATGGAAGAAGTGAGTCATTGCAAAGGATAAACTCAAATTGCAACCGGCTTTTCTTTTATATTGATAACATCTATTGCTAAATTATAACAATAACAGTGACGTTATCTTGAGAAAAGTGCTTCAAAGTGCCACTTCCCATCTTATTTGTGCTCTGTACCGAGAGGAACACTAGTCGTCTAGCTAAATCACAGAAGAGATGTGGGTTTGATTCCTGGTCATGCTACGTGTTTCCTGTCTTGCCTTGGGCAAGTCCCTAAATCTGCCTGCGTCTCATTTCCACCTCTGTGAAATGGGGATCATAGCAATGTGCGCCTTTCATCCACCTCTATTTAGAGGGTAAAACCTTTGTGTCGCAGACTGCTTTTAACATATGCACATTGATATGTGTACATGCACAGGAAGAGAGAAAAGGGCTTAAAATAAGACTCCCAGTTTTGTTAGGTCCCATTAAGTGCTGAAGTAATAGAAACACTGACAAATGACAGGATTTATTTAGAATGTAAAACACAAGCAGAGTGGGATTCTTCTAAACAAATAATATTTCTACCTGAGCTTTCAGTCTAGAATCACAGCCAGCATGGATTAGGCACTTATTCTCCTCAGCTGTCTTGGGTTGCATAAAAAGAAGCATGACCAACAGGTTGAGGGAGGGGATTCTTTCCCTTTACTGCAGTCTGGTGAGATCCCATTTGGAGCACTGCATCCAGCTCTGGGACAACACCACAAGAAGGACATGGAGCTGCTAGAGCATATCCAGAGGAGGCCATTGAGGTGCTGTGAGGGCGGGAGGAGCACTGCTCTGGAGCCAGACTGAGAGAGCTAAGCTTGTTCAGCCTGGAGAAGAGAAGGTCCCAGGGAGATGTTATAGTGGCATTAAATACTTAAAAGGGGATTCTAAGACAGAAAGATGACTTTAAAATAAGGCCTGTAGTGACAGCACAAAGGACAACAGTTTTAAACTGAAAGAGGGGAGATTTAAATTAGGTATAAGGCAGAAGTTCTTCCCTGTGAAGATGCTGAGGTGCTGGCACAGGGTGCCCAGAGAAGCTGTGACTGCCCCAGCCCTGGCAGTGGTTGGACACAGAGGCTTGAAGCAATCTGCTCTAGTGGACGGTGCCCCTGCCTGTGATAGGGGAATCGGCCTGGATGATCTTTAAGGTCCCAAACCAGTCTGGGATTCTGATTCTATGATTTAGATGTAGATATCATGAACAGCTAAATATAAAGTCACCTATTTCTTCTAGTACCTATAAAGGAAAACTTTCCATCAAAAGTTAGGTGAAATATCTCCCCCTGTTAACAAGGTTGTTCTTTTTTTGCATATGGCAACATCACTGGAGAACATTTCAGAGCACATTTTAGGCCCAGGGGGCAATGGGTGTTTGGTGCAAGTCAGCAAAGGGAGTTGTCATAGGAGAAGTTTGAAAGCTGTCTAAAGATAATATTTTCATTTGACTAAGCTTTGTTGCCATTAGTAACATGAAATGGGCAGTGAGAGCCCCTTACCTCCAGCACTGTGCCTCTGACAAAGTCAATGCTGCCACACTGTTCAGAGTGGGAAAACCCTGAAGCAGGTAGATTTCTAAAACCTACAGCTTTTTACACCCTTGATCCTGAAAGTTGGAGAGGAGGCTAAATCCTGAAAAACACAATTTATAGCTTTATTCTGAAAGCAGCAATGTTTTTTACTGAAGTAAATGGAGATACTTCCTGAAACCATTGTATCTGATCGCTTACGAGGTTCTTGGCCCAACCTTTCTTAAAAGCTGAGGTGTCTTGGAGTTGACTATTTGCTTGTCACTATTAGTTAAAATCACAGTCCGTTCCTAAGGTCAGTGTTAAAACTATGAACAAGATTCACTCCTGATACTTGAACTGTCCCAGGGAGAGACTTTCTTTAGCCTGTGTCCTTACGTAAGGTGGTAGATGTTTCCTCTTTCCTTCCTGCACCAGCTCAAGCGCAGACTCCTCACTGAAATACATAACACCTGCCCACCCTTGCAGCTGGTAATTCTTTTTGGTCGATTTACCATAATGGCCATGCTCTCAAAAGCATTTCTCAACAGGTTGGTGGAGCCAGTGCTTTACTGTTTGGGTGTGAATAAGATTTGTACAGCAGTATTCTTCCCGTCAATCTGGCCAATACACAAGAAGTGTGAGATTCAGCACACAGGCAGGTTCTACACCTTGCTTCATATGCCATGATTGCTAGGGAAATGATCCTACGCCCACTGAACTCAGCAACATACTTCTTACTGACCTCCAAGGTTGTACATCAAGACCTAAGTGGTTTATCATCTCTTGCCAGGAAGTGCTATGGTTTCAGCCTGCACACTCAAGCAGTTCAATTTTATTTTATTTTAATTCTATACTTTTTGCCTTCTATAATGGAACATTTCTCTGGGAGCTGCATGAACCGCTGAAAGCTGTCATCACTTGCTGGAGTTTCCGAAGGCTAAAATGTCAGCATTCACATGGATTTGTACACTACTGGGGGTTGGAAATGGAAAAAAGAAGAAGAATCTGAAAAGACAAATAATAATTTTGTGATCTTCCTCTATGGATAGTTATCTGTTGTTGCATCACTTAGCTCAAATCTGCTTTTTTTCAGTCTCCAGTTTTCTAATATTCACAGAAGCTAAACAAAAATGCAATATAATAGAAAAATCATTGAGTCCTGGCTTATCGTCTGGACAATATAATAATGCTTTATTTCTTTTTTTCACTAAAATTAGACCAAATCCTTTTTCAGTAGGGGAAAGGTTCTCTCTCATTCTTATTTTTGAATTTCTAAATTGAGTTGCAAACTTCATACACCTGAATTCACAGGAAACATAAGTTTCAAATTTGCTCTGGGTCATAAAATACTACTGTCATGAACAGCCAGCAGACGATTTATGAACCGAAGTGTCTCTTGAAGGAAACCAGTGGACCATCTGGCTTAAGAACCTTTCTCCATTAATATCAAGTCAGGATACTCTTCTGGATGGGCACAAGAACCTGACTACTTCCTGCAGTCCGTTATTCCAATTACATCTCTTAAAATGCTTAAAGAATAGTGGATAGCCCTGAGACATTAAATGACTTGGTTAATATCAAGCAGGGATTCCCAAGAATATATTTCAAAGGTAGAAGCAAATTCTATGCCATGCCGGTGTGTTTTCCCATATTTTCTTTCAAGCTAACATTTCACTCAAGAAAAGGAAATTTTGTTCACTTGATATCAGAATTTCACCATGTTATGGTCTCCTGTGTTGCCCTCTCATGTACTTTAGTAATCATCATCTTTCAGCTGCAATGACAGTATAATCATGGATTGGCCTGATACTTTCCATAGAAAGAGAACATTGAGCCTATAACTAATAAAGTCTTAAATTAACCTTCCCTGGGCCTCATAGTTCTTAGATTAGCCTCTGCAATCACACAGGACATCCAGCCCTGGTAATTGTGGACCACAGAGTCTTCAGCAAGAATCTGACTTGCCCCTTCTTGCTCCTTGTGACCATGAGTTCCTTCCCTGATTAGACAGAAGTGGACTGGGATGGAATTTGGCACATCTTTCTCTCACTCTGTGAAATTATGCAAGGGGCAATGAAGCAATGTCTGACTGATTAAAAGGGGGAAGAAGTTATTTTCCCATGGGAGCAAGTAGATTTTTATAAGGGAGGGAGCAAGGGAAGGAATTTTATAAGAATCAGTAAAGCATAATGTATTTTTTTATGGATGGTACTTAAGTTGTATCAGATTTGCATCCCTTTCCCTTTCTTTTCCCTTTCCTTTTCTCTTTCCCTTTCCCTTTCTCCTTTCTTCACTCCCTTTCCTTCTCCCTCTCCTCTCCTCTCCTCTCCTCTCCTCTCCTCTCCTCTCCTCTCCTCTCCTCTCCT
>JASSUY010032356.1:0-18162 GCA_032466535.1 Forpus xanthops | reverse complement strand
CTCCTCTCCTCTCCTCTCCTCTCCTCTCCTCTCCTCTCCTCTCCTCTCCTCTCCTCTCCTCTCCTCTCCTCTCCTCCTCTCCTTTAACTCTCCTCCTCTCCACTCCATGTGGAAGACACATCTGTGGTTGCAACCTGTTCAGTGTTTTGTCTGAGGCTGAAAAAGAATTCATAACCAATACACAACTGGTACTCAAAAAAAATCATGTTTCTGCAGGTTAATGAAAAACAAGGCATCGTTAATCCCCAACTCAATGGCTTTGGAGAAAACAAACAAGCAAATAAAGTGAATGCATTTCTGGTTTGTTGTTGGGGGGAAAAGTTCATTACAGGGATCACACTGGGGGGAAAAATGCAACTTGCTTATGAAAATGATGAATTCAAGCCTGGGGCAAATATGTATGAGAATTCTTCATTTACCTGAGAAAAACAGATCTGAGAGATACTGCACCCAAGGAAAATCCCAGTTCCTATGTATTTCCATAACTTCTTTACCATAAACCGAATATATTTAATTAAAGTTTTGGACTGAGCCTGTTTTTATAGGCAGCCTCCTGTCACTGATCAAAACCACTTTCTCCTCTTTGAATGGTTTTTGTCTTATAAAAAATTAACCAGTGCAGGTTTTTCCCCTCTGTTTTGCCTAAAGCAAAACAGTATGTTTACCTGCCAAAGGCAACCAGTTCTGAATTTGATTTCTTACGAAAAGAAGCCACCGGTGTTCAAAGCAATCAACATGAGCTCCTTCTCCCTTGAAATGTTTTTCTGTGCAGCACAAACCCACCCGCCATCTGGGAAACTCCACCTGCTCTGTTCGTTAGCTGATCGCCATGAAACATATTGCAAATAAGTTAGTAGAATGAAAGAAATATGAATGCAAATGTGGATAAGGTTGGATGTGTGAGAAAAAGGGGATTGAGGAAAAACGCAGTAAATAACGAGGGTGAAAATCTTATCAACCCATTAGAATATTTGATTTTTTGATAGCATTTGTCAGCAAAACAAACAGTTGTAAAGATGTCAAAATATTCCCATCCATTTATTTGTTGATGAAGTTATTTGATTTAGAAATTGGGACACAGGCTAGAAGAGACTATGAGGTACCTGTAAATACCTGGAAAACAGCACAGAGCATTAAAAGAAAACTTTGTTTTGTTTTTTTTCTTGATTGTAGTGATTGCATTGCTAACTTCATCTTACAGTATGCACTACAGTAATTGAAAGTACTTCATCCAAAGCACCAAATCATAACTTTGGATATTGTGATTCACCTCAGGCAGTTTTGGGGTGCCCCATTTTCTTTTATGAATTCCAGGACACACTGATCAGGACAACACCAAAAAAATAACCATTTGGAAAAGGAATTTTCAGGAAGAGTGAGTTTGCATCTCAAATTAATTATCAACAATTCTTCAGTGATTTTCCTTATAATGGCTCGTATTCAATTTTTAGTTATCTGAGAAATTGCAATGTATAAACTGAGAGAAGATAAGCTACTGATCCTACATACTTCATGTTGTCAAGGCAGAGAAATAAGGTTAAGAGGGTGGTTCAGTGTCCAAATTAGAAATGTAGTTTAGCACTGCATATGTAGTCGATAAGCCTCTGTATGCCAGTCAGTGGTCCTGCATGTACTGTTGAGGTTCTAAAACCAATAAATACTTACACTGGGACCTTCATCCTCCTAGAAGTAGGATATGAGATCTTTCTTTGCCAATGTTAAGGCTAGTGGGCTTGCTCTGTGATGTCTCCTTAAAATACGTTTAGAGCCACCTTGGGGAGATGTGGGAAGAGCAATGATTTGATCGGTCTATGGGGAACCCTTGGGGTTTAGACCCTTCCAGAGCTATTTCACCACCCTACCATGCCTGATGAAAGCTGGGACTTCAATGGTTGCATCTGGCTGATGCTTAGTAAAGACGGTATTGAGCTGATGCTAACAGTGGGGACTAGTTGAAGAACTGGCCATGTCAGGGACTCCTTTCTCAGGGTTTATTTGTTGTCAGGTAGTGCTTATAGATTCCCAGATATTAGATATCTGTACCTCAGACCAATTCTGGGTTCCTAGATTTCGTCTGGCAAGAATGGCTGTCTTGATACAGCCAGAACCATGACCATTTCACCCCAGCCTAGGTTCCTGTATCCAATGCTGAGCACAGAAGATCTAAGTAATGTAAGCCTTTTATCAGACACTGGGGAAAAGATCAAAAGTGATTGCATTTAAGTATCCTCTTCAAAATAGGAAGTACTTTTAAAACAGGAAATTTGCAAAACATTTTCTTCTTCTTTGCACTCAAATGATCTCCACAAATACTGAGTCTGCAAGGAAGGCAAAGGTAAGTTAACCATATGGTCATGTATTCAATACCAGCTCCTCTTCTTTTTGTGCTTTTAGCCATAGTCTTCACAAGGTGGTACGAATAACTAACAAAGGCATGTGATTTTCTCATAACATTTTCCTTGCTGAAGCAATCAGATGCTTTCCAGTAACTCTAAGTAACTCATGAAGCTTCTGGTGGTACCAATGGATGACCCAAGGTAGTTCCCACACTCCCAGCTTTAGATACATGATTGGGATGCAAAGGGAGCAATTGAGTGTATCTAAGTGCGTAGGTCCACCAAAGTTCATCTGGTGCCTCTGGAGATATACTGTTATCCTCAGCTGATGTGTTAGCTGTACATCTGACTCTTTCTATCACCCACTAGCCACAGTTCGGTGTTCCTGTCATGGTAGAGATCTCCCAAAACATAAAAGGAGAGTATTAAGCATGAGAGTGTATTCATAACAATACAGGACTTCAAGTGGAGGTATGCCTTAGTAAATCATCAGGAATTACCTTTCTCAAGACAGCAACTAGATTGGGGTGTTCAGGTCCAAGTATGGACTGGTTTCCACTTATTTTGCTCTTTTCCATTTATTACATCTTAATATCATATTGAAGAAATTAAATTGTGCTGAATAGTTTAACACACTGTAGTGTAGGCAGGAAAGCAGGGACCTGTTTTTTTCCTGAATTTAGATAAACAGCATAGTAGATCAGTTGAGAAGAATCTAATGGTCTTTATTGAAATAATGTGAGACTTTTTTCAGGTTCCACTGAATGCTCAGATTCTCTTCAGTGAGATCTTGTAACACACCTAATGCCTCTGGGGAGAATACAAGCACCTGGATCCGATGAATAGCTCAAAATTGAAACTTGCCAGAGTTAAAATTAACAAACTAATTCACCCAATCAAGAGGTACAGCTGCAGTAAAATACTTCTTTAGGATTGACAGCATGCCAGTATCAGAAAAAACGTATGAAATAAGTACCATAAGAAATCTGGGAAGCAAGCAGTCAGCGTAGACTGTCTGAGTAACTCACAACATAGTGGTGATTTGAGCTGACAAAATGTTATTGGAGGGATCACTCACTTCAACACTGTTTGCTTTGGGAAGTCAGAGAGAGATTTATTATGGCTGAAAGCCTTTACAGCTGTCAGATATAAGTGCTAGTTTAAAGGAGAGAATAAAGTAGCTTGAATTAACAATGGGAGCTGGGGTCTGAATACAAGCGAAAGCACAAGGTTTTTATCTGACTGAGGGTATCATCAAAATCTTGCTTGGAAATGCATTACTTTTAGATTGCCTTACATATAGGCAACGTGTGTTTACTTTTCTTGTATTGTGCCTTTATTAGAATACATATTAATGATAAAGAAGTAATGTTACCATAAGACAAAAAGCTCCTAATGAGATCTCCAAGCTCTGTCTTTCTTACAGCATAGCTGTTAGACATGTGTTTCCTCACCACTGACTTTCATAAGACTGAAGGGTACAGGTAAACACACACCACTAAGACACTGTTCATGGATATTACCTGAAAGGTCATTAAAATGTAGCTACTTCTGTTAAACAGTGATGATGAACTTTTTGGACCCATCCAGAGAAGCAAATATTTTAGGATAAACATAGCATATATGAAAGTTCAGAGTTTACCTTTATATAAACTCAGCAACAAAACATACAGCTTTATATTTGCTTTGGAAAAAGCATAAATTCACACATAAGTAAACATTGAAACCTGAAGCTATATTTTACAAGGAAGTGGATGACTGATGGGGGGAATCTCAGTTTATATGTTAATGGTACTTTGGCTCTAAATATACTTAAACCATGGTCAGCAGCCTTTCTCAGAATATATCTAAGTTTCTCAGGAATACGATCTCTTGCATTACTCATTCTTCCTTACTCAGTTGAGTTAATCCAATTTTTTTTTTTCAGTCAGACAACCTGAATGCAATGACCAACTCTGTCTTCATGGGTGCAGACATATTACATGCTTATATCTATGTATTTCGTAGCAGTGAGACAGTGGATTACAGAAGGACTCAAGAGAAAGACCCAGATAATCTAATTTAGGGATAAGATTATAATTATAACATCATGTAATTATTTAGACTGAAAAGGGCTGCTAAAATTTTGGACCAATCCTCTTCTCAAAAATGGGTGAAATTAGAAGACCTTAGTTTGTTGCATCCCCCAAAATAGCAATAATGCATCCAGACCATATAAATATTGGAGAAAGGTGTATTTTGACTACTTTTTAATGATTTTTCATTTTCTGAGCCACTGTGTCTCTTTCTGCCACAACTTAAATAAATGAGTATTTGGCCTGACTTGGTTTTGTTTCTGTGTGTGCTGTGGGACCAAGCGGGAACTATTCTGTCTGTTAAAAAGCCTAAGTCTCATTCACAGAAACACAAATTGGCTGAGATTGCACGGGCCTCGGGAGATCATCTTGTCTAATCCTCCTGCTCATGCAGGGTAACCCAGAAAAGTCTTACCAAGACCATGTCCAGAAGGCTTTTGAACATCTCCATGGATGAAGATTAAACAAATCAGCCAAATCACAAAACAAACCCATTAAGAAGCAGGAGGAGAGAGAGCAACTCCCTTCCAAAAGTGATGTGCTCTTTAGTCACCAGACAGTTCAAATGTAATTAAAAAACAGCCCAAAGTCTATCCAAAAATCAAGGTATTTCTAGGAAAATTACATTGCCATCCTCTTTAAAAGAAATCTTCATCATGCCAGATTATCCATCATTAGAAGTTCCCTTTAATAAAGCCTGTTTTTTTTCCTATTGTACTTATTAACACTTCCAAGAAATACGAGTGCCCTGCAGTCTGCAGGAAAGTGATGCTTTAAAGCTCATGAAATGTCTGTACGTTCCTTCTTATTAGAAGTGACATTATTGTGCTGTCCAAATGGAGGACTGCCAGAACATGCTGCCAGTCACATTCAGAGCAGCGCTGAGAACTCCAACAAAACGCTCTCCTCTTGCAAGTGCTCTCCCAGTTCAGCTCACAAAAATAATTCAGCAAGAGCAAGGGTTGTCTGAATTATTAGTGAGCTGTTGAGCAGAAAGAGATAGCTTATAGTCACAGCTGGCATCACCAGCTTTTAAGGTCATGTGGCAAGCCACTCTCCTCACATAGACTTGCTTAATGTGCTGGGTTTGTTTTTATGGCAGAAGTCCATTTTTAATAATATAGATATTATTGCAGATTTTATATGAGAGAAGGTGTGTGGTCTAATAAGTTGAAAGCTTTGGCAAAGATCGACTGCGTGACCAAGCAATGTGTCTATGCCCGAAGATTGCCAGCTCTTGAGTGAGGAGGGAATAGCATCTCATTTTGCATATATACAATGTGTATCACAATAGGAGCTCTATCCTCTGACAGCCAGTAATAAAAAATCCAGTCTGCTTCTTACTCTGGGAGTTTAAGGAGGAGGTGTCAGCCAGTAACATATTTGTTTTCTGTTAACATGTGATATTTATAATTATCATATTTACTTGCATAATTGCTGCTTATGTTTCCCTAGATTTCTCCCTGAAAAACCAATAGTGTGGCCATTATTTAAAGTGTTGCTCATGGCCAGTCAAAAGGTGTGATTACACAGCAAGACCATTGCATGTGTGAGGCTATTATGCAAGCAGATACAGTTATTTTAACATACTGTTTGGCTTGAAACATGTTGGCTAGAATTAATTTGAGTTGCGGTAGATGACAGTAGATTCAGTCTAGTTGGTGGCCTGTAGTTGCAAAAGTACTAGAAATAATAATAAAGCCAGGCTGTGAAGGGTTGGGTGCTTTTCTTGCCCACTAAGGACTAAGGTTAATTGTGCAAAATCTTGATAGACATTATTAGTTCTCATTTTAATAGAAAGGAGGCTGGGAAATCCAGTGGAGAATCAATGCCCCACTGGACAGGGGTTGCCATAAACAAGAGACAGTCCCCAGACTGGCAAGCTTACCATCTGTATGCCAGACAGGACACAACAGTGGATATTAACTGGACAAGTGGGAGCTGGCCTGGGAGTGTGAGGAATGAGGCAACAATAAAACCAAGTTAATTTAGTGGGATGGAAGAGGTCTGGACTTGTTGCTTGTCTCACCTGAGTACTCCCTATGTGCCTGGGAACAGCTCATGAGCTCTATCACAGAGTAAAAAGTTACAGGCTGCAGGTTCTTCAGTGTGGTGAAAGAGGCAGGCAGAGATCACAGAATCACAGGATCAACCAAGTTGGAAAAGACCTTTAGGATCATCAAGTCCAACCATTCCCCAGCATTGCCAAGGCCACCACTAACCCGTGGCACTAAGGGTATCGTCTACGTGGTTTCTGAATACTTTCAGGGGTGGTGATTCCGCCACTTCCCTGGGAAAAAAGATGCTCCATATACACTCAAGATTCACAGGACAATAAGTTTAAACTTGTGTACACAGAATAAGAGCTTTTCTAAGGTATCTGCTGCCCAAAGGTGTTGAGCAGCTGCCTCAAATAATCCTAATGCATAACTAGTTTAAACCTAGGTGTGAGTCAATTTACATTATTTTAGCCCTAGATTTAACCAAACAGATAGACTAATCCTCCTACCCTGTGAAATGGATATTCGATTTTACAGCAGTGGTAAAAGTACTGGTGCTTTGGAGTCAGGTAGCTGCATTTTTATGGTAAATTTGTTTTATTATGTACGTAAATATTTAATATTTGTGTCCAGTGCATGGTCATAAAGTCCTTGGAAAAAGATTTATTTAAACTTAGGAAAACAAATACTCCTTTGTGTTGATTAGATGCTCGGCAAGGTAAGGACTGGGACAATTTTGGCCTTATGTGCATGTAAAGGTAGGAAATAGCAGAATGAAGAGTTTGAGAGATGTGTACACAAGGCCAGGAGGGCTTAGCAGTAGGTTTAATACATTTATTTTGCTTTGGTGACAGGAGATGTTGGTTTCAGTGTCAACCAAAACCTGGGGCAATGATTTAGGTGCTGCAATAGAACTGAGTCAGAAGCACTTCCTAGGGAGTTTAAGTCCAAATTATCCATTTTTCTATACAAAGGGGAATTGTCTCCATTTATTTCCATGTCCCCAGAGGGGTGGACATCAGTGATATTTTAATATACTGTCTCAACACAAAAGAGAGAGGACTGAGCCCAAATGCATCCCAAAACCAAGTGTCTTTGTGAACCATTTCAGTTCAAGTTCATCTCGCCTTTAGCAGCAATCCTGGTGTTGCACAACCCTCCTTCAATTTATTATTAATTCAGTTCATTTTCATTCTGTTCTTTCTGCAATTTCTGATAAGATGGCAATGGGACTATTTTGTTTAATGAAAATAATCACATACATGCCCACACACACACATACAATCAATCACATTTTAACTATATTAAATAGCGGTGTCGTAAATACTGTGGGAAGTAAGTGGGTTTAGAAAGCATGACCTTAAAACAACTGTTAAACAATTTGTTGCTGACAACATTTCTTTATAAGGAATGAGGCTGGATTTATTGTAGTTAAATAGTCCATTGGGAAACATTCACTATTTTTAATGTCACATACAGGAAACCCACCACATATTTTACTAAGACAAAATGCGTTCTTTCAGATTGCAGATTTTGAATGAAACATTGCTTATGTGTCTTGTGAAAACAACTCTTTATTTATAGCAATGCAGATTAATTTTAACATTTATATATTGATAGATATATGCAAGAGTTAGGCAGTTCACCAAAATTGTTGAAACTTTGTTTTCTACCATAAGTCTGAAGTAGGAAACAATAAAAAGCTGAGCTATGCTGGGGGCAGACCTCAGAATTACAACACAATCCAGCCTTCAAATATGAATATAGGCAGATGTAATCTTGTCTCCTTCTCTCGAGAGCTGAGCAGGTAAAAGCCAGCTCTGGTCTGGAAAAGCTATATAGTTGTGTGAGCTTGCACAGTTCTTTCTCAACATGGGCCTCTCTGTAGAGGTTGCATGCAACACCATGATGATGCATCCATGCTAACTCATGAATTAGTCTGCTCACGTGCACCAAGGTGGTGTTTTTGCCTTTACGGATGCTTTGCACAAGTGCGTAGGGACTCTGCAAATTTTAGTACCTGTTTTCATGAAAATTATGTATGAAAAGGGTCTGAAGAGACCTTTTTCAGATTTTGGAATAATAGCTTGGAATAGGCTACCATTGAATAACCTGCAGCAGGATGGAGTAGGGCGAGGCTGGCTGTGATCTACACGCACTGGGTCCTGCATTTGGGTCACAACAATCCCATGCAATGCTACAGGCTTGAGGAAGAGAGGCTGGAAAGCTGCTTGATGGAAAAGGACCTGGGGTTGCTGACTGACAGAACTGAACATGAACCAGATTGTGCCCAGGAAGCCAAGAAAGCCAGCAGCATCCGGGCCTGTGTCAGCAATAGTGTGGCCAGCAATAGGGCAGGGATTGTTTCACTGTACTGGGCACTGGTGAGGCAGCACCTCGAATCCTGTGTTCAGTGGGCCCCTCACTACAAGAGAGACATCGAGGTGCAGGAGAGGGTCTGGAGAAGGGCAACAAGGTTGTGCAGGGCCTGGAGCATAGTGTGATGGGGAACGACTGACGGACCTCAGGGGTTCAGATGGAGAAGGGAAGGCTCAGGAGGACCTTTTCACTTTCTACAGCTGCCTGAAAGGAGGCTCTAGTAAGGAGGAGTCAATCTCTTCTCTCCAGTGACAATGGACAGGACAAGAGGAAACAGCCTCAAGCTGCACCAGGGGAGGTTTAGATGGACATGAGGGACAATTCCTTCCCCAAAGGACGCTCAGGCATAGGAACAGGCTGGCCAGGACAGTGGTTCAGTCACTATCCCTGAAAGTGTTCATACATTATGTAGGTGAGGCCCTCAGTGCTGTGGGTTAGTGGTGGCTTTGTCAGTGCTGGGGAAATGGTCGAACTTGATGATCTTAAAGGTCTTTTCCAACCTAGCTGATTCTATGACTCTACACTGAGTCCATCCATCAGTATGCTTTGTGGCACAGATCTGGACTGGGACTGCTGAAACTCTCCCAGATAATGTTCAGATGTAATCTGGGGGATAGCAGCAGCCAAGTATTGCTCTCAATGGGCTATTTGGATGCAACCACGCTGGGTTTTTTTTTGTCTGGGAGGGAGGGTTAGGCATGTGGACATGAGTCAGGCTGCATCACTTGGCCTCAGGGCTGAAGCACAAGGCTTGCCTGTGTGGTTTAGGGCTAAAGAGGTTCTGTCTGAGTGTTTCCATGTCTCAGGCTTCCAGCTGCAAAATCGGGATCACAACAATTCATTACTAGAAATTAGAGTTCTTTAAATACGTGTATTAAAAAATAAAAGATGCTGCTTTTCATGGAACAGGTATATTTTAATGCATACTTGTGATTTGAAGCATAATCAGCAACTTCAAAAAGAAAAGCAGATAAAAATTTTCCTTCTCTTTACCTTACACTGTTTTGCAAGAATGTTTATGTTAAACTAAAAAATAAAACTAATAGAATTATCATATTTGGGGTTTTGGTTTATTTTCAGCATATGAGAGAAAACTGATTTTTCTGTAGTTAATCTGAATTCAAGGAAACTAATCTCCTCCTTTACATTTAAAATCTATTTCACAGGCATTCTTGCAGTCAAACATCTGATGCATTTTCAAGCTGAAAACAAACTGCATGAGGATTATTAAAACTTTTTTCATTCTTATATTTGAAGTTCACACAAAAAAAAATAGAGAGCAAAGGAGAGAGCAAGAAAGAAAGGGGAAAAGAATGAAAGGAATGAAGAGAAAAAGAAAAAAGAGAGACATGCATTTGTCACACAAATAGAGGGAGAAAATAAATGCTTAATGAGATGTTCTTGAGTAACTTACATCAAGGCTTCAAATGCTGGAGGACAATATGTCTCATAGCCCCAAGTAGAATACTGGTGTGCTTGATTGTATGTGAAAACTGGGGGGAATTAGTAACTTTGTTTATGTGCTTTTGCTCCATGTTACAAAACAAATCTCTTCATTGGGTATAAAAGGTGGAAAAGCAGAGAAGGAGAATAGAAAGCCAAGCCTGCATGGCAATGAGCAGTGGAACTGGCAAGAGCGATTACTTTACATTCTCGTTGCCTGAAATTACCTATTTCCATTCTATAGCATCTTTGTTTGTCATTCCTTTGCTTATGTGGTTGCACATAGACTTTCTTTGTTTCTACATCCAAAACCACTATCATGTTACCTTTAAAGTTTGGCATCCAGTGACACAGGGGTCACCAGTGCCACTTTGTGCAGGGTTTGTATGACTTCATTAGCTGAATAGAACTGTGGGAACAGATTCTGGGTGACCCTCGAGCCATGAGGAACTGCGGTTTGCTCTTTTTTTCTCTTTTTAATATGTTGCTCCAAAGACACCAAAAATGTTCTTGTCTAGTGGTGTTTTCAGTGACAATAAGACACAGATTTGCTGGGAATATAAGATGTGTCTTCTTTGTACACAGGGCCAAATTACGTCCCACCACGAATAGCTCTGAGGGTATGGACAGTTTTCCACTTTGCTTGTCTACTGCGATGAGTTCTATCAAATGCATAAATTTCATAGTGTCTTGATTATCATCACCATAAATCCTGGGTTTGTATTTGGAGATTTAACCTATGGAAACTAAACACTTTTCCTCAAGTATCTGGAAGCAGATTTTGTACCTGGAACCTCCTTCCCATGGGTCTCTGCATGAGTCTCACACATAGTTGCACATTTTTCAAATCAAACCTTCTTTATTAAGGAGAGTTTTGGATGCAGGAAATAAAGATGGAACGGAATGATGTGTTTTCTAACCATGGCAGCTCACATCTCAGAGGCAGAGGCTTGTCAGGCAGCATCATCCAGGACTTTCACACTGGTTTTCAGATGCGTTTGTACTTTGCTGCCAAATGCTTCCTTATAACTCTTCAGCTTTTATTGCACAGAGATGCACATAAGAGAAGTAATTGCAATTTGTTGATTAGTGATGTGCTGAACTGTCAGCATGAATTTCATCTGTGCTTTTGTTTAGTGAAGACACTGGAGTTTTACCAGAAACTTCAACATAGCCTTGGACTCATCACAGGGAAAAAGCAAACCATTTTGGAGTTTGTTTCACATCCTTTCTATGCACCTGTTCACTTTTATGCAGTTACTTTCTTTAACAAGTAAACCTATTCACTGCATTAAGAACGGCCATCTGGATACTGATGGGTCTTCTGATCTGTAGCCTTCAGTGCAACCCTGTGACATGTGCTGGAAGTGACCCTATATGGATAAGACACTTGAGAGGCAGTTATGACACGTTACACTGCCTAAAATTGTTACCCAACATGCTTCAAATGCTGGACTAGATTCTTATTCTCCCACATACTTCTCCAACTTTGTTTTATTTGAATACATTAAAGCCCATCCTTACTGACATCATTAATGACCTACATAAAATCAAATGTGTAGGAGATCAAGTGGAAGAATCAGTGTTTATATTTAGATGTTATTGTTTAAAGCAAAGCCAGATCATTAGATCAGTAAACAGTACTTTAGCTAGAAGTTTGGTCAGATGATAAGCGCATAGTTTATTATTAGATAGTACTTTATTATACTTTCAAAGACAAACTGGATTAACTGGGTGAAATGATCATTTTCCACTAGTAATTAAAGTGATGTAATATCTTAAGAGCTGAACAATGATGAATTTTGTAGGGAAATGGATTAGAATTTCAACATAGAACTGGATCCAGACTCTTATGGGAAGGCTCATCTTCGTACTTTTCACATGGAGCTTCACAGCTTACTTCAAAAGGCTGCTAATCCAAAACCAGTGTCTGTTTAAATGATCTTTACTTAAAAACAATATTTTGCATTGCAGGGCCAAGGTCTTTCAGAGGATTAAAGAAGGCAGAAAGAAGAATGGAAAGTAAGCAAGGCTTCCAAAGTTTCTTGATTATATGTTCAGTGGGTTCATATCTCTCCTTAGTGCCTACACAAGAGTAAGGACCCAGAGCAGGATCTCAGCCTCCCACTCCAACTTTCTGATGAAAGTAACTATTGACATGAATCTTTGGGGCTGAGCCAACCTATGAGGTCTGGCTTTTGGTTCAAATCCAAAACTGATGAAAGTTTCTCCTCTGGATTCACTTTCTATATAGTTTCTCTACAGCATAACAAATGAAGGGATTTCTAGCTTGTCACTGGCATGAACTTAAACTCAAATCAAAAGCTGTGTTTTGTCTTTATGCGTTTCTGTAACTTACCTCCTGACCTACCTCTGTATGGTAGGAAAACCCAGAGTATCAGAGGATTTGGAATATTCTACCAAATATCTGCAAAAGCATCTACTGTATCGTTTGGTTTCTTGTTTGTGATTTGTCAAGCTACGAGTTAAAGTCCCAGAGTTATGCATAAGGCACTGATGTGCTAATTTGGTTAAAGCTAAAGGTGAGCAGCTCATCTTTGTGACTGACAGATGAAGTATTAGGGCTTGCGTCTGCCTTGCTTGGCTTCTCTCTCTTTCAGTTGTAATTGCACCTAAAATCCATATATGAAGAGAGCCAGACACTCATCAGAGTCTGTCATTCATGGTGAAATGGTGACAATAGCTTTTTGCTTTCAATTTTCTTAAAAAAACCCAAAAATTGCAGTTTAATTGTTGTGCTGATCTGTTGCTTGCAGGAGACAATGAGTAAATTTAGCAATATTTACTATTTCTCAGGTGACAGCTATTTCTTGGTTCAACACATCGAGGTTCACTGTTGCAGGATCTGGGGCAATTTCTCACTGTGTCTTTATGAAAGGATCCCATCTTCAGCTGAAACTTTGCAGCCTTGCTGTTTCGAGTGAGTGCAAGTTTAATACATGGTTCTACATAGTTCATCCATCTTCTTTTCATGATGATAATTTGTCTATTTTCTGCAACTAAAGTAACTCTGAATGTATTTCAGTTTGCCTTCCTAGTGCTGAAACTTCATTGAAGATATACTGGAGGCACAGAAAGGTGGACACTGGGGGTCATAGGGACATAGCTTTGTAGTATGAGAACAGGAAAACAACTTTTGTTGCTGTTTCATTGGTTTTTTTTTAAATCAAGGAGGTTGGACATCTGCAATTTACTTCATAGCATTTTTATTTGTGTTTTTGCAGCACCTCTGATGTCTGTGTATAACTGGGGAGAACTTTCACCTATGTATAGGTGTTCTGAATTTTACCGCTCAAAATAGAAAAATACAACTTTTCCTCTTTTCCAACACTGATCTTAAAAGTACTCACGGAGATATTAGATACTTATCAGGAGCTTCCTTAAGCAAGAAATGTCATCCCCATCCATTTGACCTGCTAAAAAATTAATCTCACATCATTGTAAGTTTGAGAGAGTTTTTAAGAAGGTAAATGCATTTTTTTTCTTCATTTTTCCCCCTTTTAATAGCAAATACTATCAAGACTGTTTGAAAACTTTCAGAATTCCCATCCAAGTTAATCCTTTTAAACCTAGCTATGCTTATTAGCTTCCTTTGAACAGATAAGGCTTAAACAGATGTGTCATTTGAAGAACTGAAGTCAATTTCATAGCAAAGAAGGATACAAAATAGTGGCTACAGAAGGTGAAATGTGGCATTTGATGAAATAGTGGTGATACATTTTTAAATCTCTTCTAAAACTATATTGTTGAAATGACAGAAATTACTAGTGAGCTGTTATGGTTTTAGGAATTATAGGCATCAACCTATTTAGTGGTGCTAAGAAGCAGCTTGAATCCCTGGCTGTCTCTCTCAAGTCATTTTTGATAGCATGGCAGCTTCTACAGTTAGCTGTACATGCTGACAAGAAGTGCCTTGAATTTATCAGCCACTGGGTTGAAATGTAAAGATAGGAAACCTCTTTATCCATCTTTAGGAGTAGAGAGAAATTCTTAAATCATCTGAATTAAAATGGCAATTTTAACTGAGTACTTCCCTGTATTTCAGTGTATATCCCCCCACCCCCGAATGATGGCAGCTGAGAAATAACATCACTTCATTTGGATTGTCCTATTGTGCCAGTGGATGTGTCTGCTGTGGCTAGGCAGGGCAGTTTAACAGGGTTGCATATAGCAAGTGTCTATGGAGTTGAAAGACATTTCATTAGATGTACCTGCAGCATGTGAGAACAGGAGGACTTTATAGTAAGGGCACATTGTACTGCATCGTCAGGAAGAGTCGAAGGAAACTTTTCCACTTGACCATATAAAGCTCATCTTGGAAGGTTATTTACAGCTAATATTCCAAGCAGGAGCTTCTGAGTTTCAGAGGGATTGCTGAAAGCACTCTTTGGGAATTTAAAACAGTGGCAGTTTTAGAAACAGGAGGTGTAGAAAAAGCTGGGGGGGAAGTTACTGGCTGAAGAGCTTTTATTTTCTGCCTGAAGCTTAAAAGACGCTTGAAGCTCAAACCCTTAATTCAACAGCCTCCTCACCCCAGAAGAGACTTCAGTGGGTGTCAGGATACAACTCCACTTTTGGGTACTTCAGCAGTGTTACAGTGGGGTAAAGAAACTTTACTCTAAACATAAGTCCTTTGGGGAAATTTCCTTACAATTATAAATCATAATGATTGCGTTAAAAACCGCTGTGCCTCATGCTGGGGCACTACAATCACACAAACAAGCTTTGTGTACTTTTTTCCCAGCATTGCTCTAAGGACAATTCATAGATCCCGAAGTTTCAAGTAGTCACTCTTTGCAAATCCCCCCAGCAATAACCAGGGCGTTGGGGAAGGGTTAATACCTATGTTCAGATTGGATGCTCTCCTGTGAGGATCGGTCCAACAGATGAGGTAACAGGGTTTTGCTAAGGCAGAGGAAGGGGATGGCTTAACAAACGAGGAATAGGAGACAGAGCCAAATATAAATTAATTAACTGCATCTAGACTGAAATTCTGTTGTGAAAAGTCAGCGGTTGGGGCTAGTGAGCAAACTTGGAAACATCAGGCTGGGAAGGGAGTAAAATAATTAGCGTGGATCTCACAGTGATGTTGATAACAAAGCCTTCAACACTTTGCAACTAATGGTACACTGTGATTTGCCAGGACTGTTTCTGGATCCATTTCTGAGCGACCAGTGTTGCTAAGCTCTGAATGGTAATACACACCTGCCTTTGTAAATTCTGCTTGAGAACTGGGGTGATCCTTGCTTAATACAAATCCTCAGCTCCTGGAATAAATTTATCATAAGGTCATTGCAGCTCTTTCTTAGCTTTTCTATTATTTTTGTCTGTATTCTGGAGGGGGAGATCTAAATTTATACAAAATGCTTCAGACATAGGCAGTATTTCGTCATTCATTTATTTTTCCATTTAAGGTTATTTTTAGCCAACCTCCTGATTTTGAGTGCA
Organism: Forpus xanthops; assembly: GCA_032466535.1. Taxonomy (NCBI): domain Eukaryota; kingdom Metazoa; phylum Chordata; class Aves; order Psittaciformes; family Psittacidae; genus Forpus; species Forpus xanthops. The sequence continues at coordinate 2,460 of JASSUY010032356.1, read as the reverse complement.
TGAAATTCACAATACTGTCATGTGACAAACGCTAACTTGGAATCACCGAGCTCTCCATGACTGAATCTTTTAATATTAATGTTTTTGTTCACTTTCAGTCAGAAAATCCTGGGCAAGATCCTCAGCCATTACTGCCCAAAAGAAGCTTCATAGAAGTCAGTCATCCTATGCCAATATGTGCCATTTGACCGTCTTGCTCTGTAGCAGGGGGTTATATTTTTTGCTTTCTAAAAAAACCCTAACAATTACCTGCCCAAGTGCAATTCATTTCCTCTCATTTCATTCATCAAAAAAATCACAACTTATTTCATGTTTTGGTCTCTTGGCTAGTCAATGAAGATAGTATCAACCCTTTACAGACCTCTGAAGATGCCCCTTTCTCATCAATTTTTGCAGCAGCAGCAGCCTGGAGGATTGACTTTGGAAGATCTGGGCTTACTGGAAAGAGTAGCAAAAAATCCTAAGGAAAGTATGTACAAGAAAGAAAACTGCAAGTTTGGAAAAGTCTCAAATCTCTGATACTCATTCAACAAAGCAATCTAAATTTAATACATGACATAAAGTGTTAAATATGTTCATTCTTGCTTTGCAGAGCAGAAGTGGGCCTAACTGTGTAGCTGAGCCAGACTTCCAGTCATCATTTTTGGTAGTCAGGGTGCTACGGTACCCTGAAAACTAATTCTAAAGTCTGTTAAAACATAAGCAGAAGATGTCACTTGCGCTCAGCAAGGTGTCTGGCAGCAGAGGACTGTCAATGTCAGCTCAAGATGCTAGTTCAGGCTGTAACTCGGATTCAGTAATGTGGTCTAGCACTCCCTGTGTGCTCCTGCTCTCCCCTTTGATAGACTAAACACATGTCTTTTTAGCCACTTAGAAAAAGATGTTATGAAATGGCTGTAGTCACAAATGGTGTTTTAAATGGTTTTAACATAATATGACAATCTGTTCACAAATCCTGATGTGTTTACAAAATATAACCTTGCTGCCTAATACGTTTATTTTAACACTTTATTCAGGCTTAAATGCCATTTTCACATGTTAGGTTTGTTTGGATTTTGCATAAGGTTGTACTACTTATTCAGGAATGTCTAACGATAATGCAGCATTGGGAAAGAGTTCAACATTTGTTTGGGTTGAATCCCATTCAACTTCTGTTATTCACCATTTAGGGCCTGAGTCATCGAATAACAAAACATATGGGTTAGGACTGTTTAGCTTCTGCTCTCTGCCAGGACAGGTGACCTTCTCTTTAGCATGGCCACAGGCAGCAGAAATTAGTCTCATTTGGACAGAGCAGGTCAGAGGTTAAGAGATTTCCAGCATAATCAAGTATTTTGCCATAAAGCAGTTTCATTCTGTTGGGAACAGATATCTGCAACTTTCTAATTCAACATAAAGCTTTGGAACAGCTGGATTCCTCCCCAGTTCCGTCCTTTTTGCTGGTAGGGTCCATGATTCACTTTCTTTCCCTGTTTTCAGTGGGTGATGGTATCCTGTTCCAATTAGCTAAATGATTACTTGGCACTGGTTGTGTTCGCAGAATCACAGAACAGTCATCCTTTCCTGGGATCATTTCAGCATGTGTCTTAACTGCGTTCCATGCCATTTACCTTGCAAATCATCCAGCCACTGTGAATGCCTTATGGTACCAGACAGCATCTCTTCAGCCACAAATCTGGTCATTCTTCCATGCTACACAAGGGATTGTCTTATAGTAGCAAATCAGGTCCACAGCTTCTTCCTTCACAAGGTGCTCAAGGGCCAGTGTATCTAAATTTAGGATACCAAAATAATGCAATGAAGAACATGTGAATATTTTTTTCTTTGATATAATGAATTTTCTTTGATATAATGAAAAATTAGGCTAGCTTGTGTTAGAGGATGACCACCAACCACATGTCTGGTTGTCATGGGCTTTTTAATAACCAAAGCAATTATGTCTCTTCAAGAACTTCTCCTAAGGACAGAACTGACTTTTAGCCTCATTCAGGCAATTTGCATCCTACAATGTTAGAGTAAGCAATAGACAAGTTGAATACATAATGCACAGACATTCTCAGGACAGGAAACTACCAACATATCATGATTTTGGCAACAGAGAAATAATAAGTGATATTAGTTAGAAGGAAATGACACCTCACACTAAACCATGCCACCCAAAGTTGTGTCTAACCTGGCCTTGAACACCGCCAGAGATGGAGAACCCACAACTTCCCTGGGCAACCCATTCCAGTGCCTCACCACCCTTACAGTAATGAATTTCCTTCTCATATCCATTCTAAACTTCCCTTGTTTAAGTTTGAACCCATTACCCCTTGTCCTATAACCATAATTAGTAATGAAGAGTCCCTCCTCTGCATTCGTGTAGGCCCCCTTCAGATATTGGAAGGTTGCTATGAGGTCTCCACACAGCCTTCTCTTCTCCAGGATGAACAGCCCCAACTCTATCATCCTATCTTC
>JASSUY010032355.1:0-24700 GCA_032466535.1 Forpus xanthops | reverse complement strand
CCTCTTTGGTCAGTTTGGGTCAGGTGTCCTGTTTCTGCTTCCTCCCGGCTTCCCCTCCTCCCTGGCAGAGCATGAGAATAAGAAAGTCCTTGGTTAGACAAAACATTCTAAGCCGTAACTGAAAACACTGGTGTTATCAGCACTGTTACCAGGCTGAAAGTCAATATTACAGCGCTGCACCAGCTATTGAGAAGGAGAAAAATGACTGCTAGTGCTAAACCTATGACAGGTATTAAAACCTATGTAAGAAAAATATTTTAATAAAAGTGAAGTCTTTGTATACAGCCTAATTATTTAAACTTCTGAAAAACAGACCCTCAGTTTTGCCCAAATACTTTAAATGAAGCCTGGACTGAAGTACAGACATCACGTTTAAAAAACCTTAATTTAGTGGGAGAACCTAGGATATAGGTCTGTTACATGGCTGCCATGGCAGAACTGTGGTAATCTGAGCATTATAGTACAATAGTAATAGTAAATGTGCACATTCCTATTATTCTAGTGAAATATACTGGTTCAATATGTTCCATTAGTTTGGTACAGCTTGAGAGGAAGCTACACTGTGGTGATCTGATACAAGATAAATTAAGACTGTCCTGTTTCATTCAGTTTTCCTCGTGTTTCATCTCATTTTTCATTAATGTAATGTGTCTGACTTTAAAGAAAACCCCTAACCAACTGCAATGCTCTCAGCCTAGTTCAACTTCTAGTACTGTTCATGTATTTGGCTTGAATTTAAATGGCTTATGAAGCCTCTTACACTACATGTGATGGTTTATAGACCTTATAATGACAGTGTTCTTAGTTGTATTTTGATTGAAGTAGTAACAGGTGAAAAACATTACTCTTGTTACTAGTAATTCTTTTCAAAGCAAGTGTTCAGATCTAGAGCAGATGGATCCCTGTGAACTGTTGGCATAGAAACTGCTTAACTTATTCATGGGTATACGGTTTTCAGTTTTCTTGCTTACCTTAGATAAATGGTAGAAAACCCTGCACTTTCATGGTTAGGCTATGCATTGTCAGATTGAGGATTTACTTGCCATGAATTGGCTGTTAAAGGAAACTGCACAGATGTTTAATACTTTTTCATAAGGATGATATTTTAAATTTGGAAGTTAGAAGCTTAGAATCTGACATCTGAGATTAAATTAATGGCACTAATATACTGTTTGTTACAATAGATTGCAGAAATTATATCAGAAGTTTGTGAGCCGATTGCTACAGTTGAGCAGCCTGATGCTACTGAAATAAGAAAGAGGGAGCTCAAGGTAAGCAGATTGTAGCTAACAAAATATTTTTTTAAACCATAATCCATCTAGTAAGACTTATGTAGTAGTGTATTATTGGCTAATACCACAAAGATTATAGTATTACATTAATTTTCTTTTTACTTTGTATTTCAGTTGGCTGAAATAAAAGTGAAACTTTTGGAGGCAAAAACAGCTTTGGAAGAATGTATTACTCTGCAGGATTTCAATAAAGCATCAGTGTTAAAAGAGAAAATAACAGAGTTGGAAAATATTAAAAAGGATCTGATAAAAGAAGTAGAGCAACCTGAAATTAAAGAAATGCGTGTGCAGAAGGTCTCTTCCCTTCTGTATCACTAAGTGGTGGTTATGTTTTGATGTTTATTCCTTGTTTTAAATGCAAGTGTAGTTTGGCCTTGTATCATCTAAATTTTTTAATTTGAAGATGAATACTTATGGTACTAGTATTCTCTTCTTGCATGTATCAGAAACTGATGGTATGCTTTAGCAAAAAAATGAATTGCACTTCAACTGCTCTTTTGTCCTTGAGTAACTAAATGGCCTGTTTTTTATTGCTTTTAACTAATTGAAAACATGAGCTTGAATCTCTTTTCATCATAGCTTACAGAAAGATTTTTATTAATTTTCTTGCACAAAAAATGTGTAATGGACAAGGAAGTGCTTGTTTGGGTAGGGAAAAATGATTAGTGTCCCCATTCTCCGTATCACAGTCACCATTTTTATTAATAATGTGTTTTTCTTTTCCCTGGCTCCCAAAAAGGATGATCCTGAAACACTGTTGAAATGTCTGATGATGTGTTACGAGCTTCTGAAAATCATATCCTTTTCTAAAGGAATTGGTCCAACCATTAATGAAATCATCAAATCTCTGGTACGTAGGAATAAATACCATTCACATTACAATAGAACCAGGTAGATCATAGCTGACCCTTAGGTGCTGGCAGAATGGCCTTTGATTTATTTCACAATTACTTTGTTGTATCTGTAGTGCTCTGTTTGGTGCTTTTAAGCCTTCCCAGAACCTCATGTCTCGGAGATGCTCTCTTGAGCTCTTATGCCAGATGTGGTTGTGGCAGAGGGACACTAAAATAAATCAAGAATATGGTTAAGTATTTAACTAACGTATGACAGCGTTTGACAGTGCTGAGTTATGCTGTGCCAAGCATGGTGCTAAGCCATCTCCTTACCACAGTTGGTGGTATTTTAATTACTTGGAGATTTTTTTTATCAGCTGAAGTTGTAGGATCTTTAATAGAGAACATTTATGATTTTATTTTCTTGTTTTTCACCTATTCAAAAGCTTTTCATCTAAGAGAGACTGGAACTCATGTAGACCTTTTTTTTTTATCCCTTCCGTGTACAAGGAAAGATGTTTGGGGGAATTTCCTGACAACTCCCTCTGTTTCTTAGCACCTTTGGAGAGCAAAAATACTTCTGTATTGAAAAGTCAGGCAGTGGCATTATAAGCCTCTTATAGTCAACAGGATATACTTCCTAGTTTTCATGGTGAAGAGAATGAATTTTAAGAACACTTCTGAATATTAGAGACTTTTAACTGTACTGAGTTTGCAAACAAAATGGAGAAAAGTAATATGCTATTGTATAAATTGTACACCCCCATCTGAATACTCTGTGCAATTCCTATGCCATCTATCTGGAATTGGAAGGGGTCAAGAAAAGGCCAGCAAGGAAAAGTATGGACTGGCTTCTGTATGAAAAATGACTAAATAGGTTCCCTGTTTGTAGCCTGGAGAAGAGCATGCAGGGTCTGAGAAAGGGTAGAAGTCATAAAATGTGACTGTTACGGGAGAAAGTGAATAAGGATTTGCTGATCCCACCCATAAAGCTAGGAGCTAGCCCGCTCAAAACAAATGAAATGCATTGATCCTTCACATAGTGTGTAATCTGTGGAATTTCAAGAAAAATAATTATTATGGGATGATTAGGTAGCTAGAACAATGGTCTCCCAGCTCAGGTATCCCTTAGATGCAAATGACTGAGACCTTGACAAGGATTCTTGGGGAATATCTACTTAGTCTGTTTATGTAATGCATTATAGGAATTTGGGTTGATCTTTTTTGTTAATGAGACAGTGGGGTAGCTGACCTCACTCAGTGTGGGCATTCTTAGAATTCAAACCGCGAAGAAAATTGCAATACCAGTTTGGATTACCTTATATGAAATGGAACCGTACTTGGTCTATTTCAAATGTATCGAAGAAATCCTAACTGGTGTTGATGACACAGAAAGCCCCAGAAACCTTTTATTTTTCATTAGGTCTGTTCTTAATTTTCACATTTGTTTTTTATTCTACTTTTTTTCTCTCCAGGATTGTGCTTTCTTATTGTTTGTGCTAGATTTTCACATATTACATTGAGGATTTGGGATATCTTATTTCTTGCTGTTTAAACTTGAACTCTTTAGTAAATGCAAAAATATAAAGTGATCCCATTGTAGTGTTCACCTTATATTTAGTATGGCTTTTCTTTTGTGTGGATTTTTACTGTTGTCTTCTCAAAACTATTCCACATACATCTGTCCTGAGTTCAGCAGTAGCGGTCATTTTTCTCCCTCTTAATAGCTGTTACAGTGCTGTGTTTTCAACTTTAGTTTGGGAACAGTGCTGATAATGCACTAATGTTCTTAGTTGTTACTAAGTAATGTTTACTCCTATAAAGGACTTTGCAGTCTCACGCTCTGCCAGTGAGGAGGGACATGAGAAACCGGGAGGAAAAAGAGACAAGACATCTGACCCAAACTAGCCAAAGGGGTATTCCGTACCACAGCACGTCATGCCCAGTATACAAACTGGGGGGAATTACCTGGAAGGGTTAGATCCCTGCTTGGGTCAGGCTGGGTATTGGTCGGTGGGTGGTAAGCAATTGTGTTCTCTCCCCTTGTTATTTCCGTTATCATTATTATAATTGGTGGTAGCAGTAGTGGTTTTGTGTTATACCTTAGTTACTGGACTGCCATTATTTTATTGCTGACTTCAAACATCGTACTTAATCTGCTTCTAGTTATAGCTAGATAAGCACTAGCAGTTACCGCTTTCTCATCCTGTATCAATTGGATTTTTGTTTTCAGGGTAAGCACATCTTAGTAGTCAGTTTTTTAATTTTGACTTATGTATTTTAACTATAAAGTCTGTTATGGTTTCCAGATACTTCCTGGCATAACTAATGTCCATCCAGCTGTGAGAAATATGGCAGTTCTGTGTTTGGGGTGCTGTGCCCTTCAGAAGAAAGAGTTTGCTCAACAGCACCTTGCCTTGCTGTTACAGGTAAAACATCTGATGGGAAGTAGAACAATGTTCTGTGCAACTTAGTAAATAAAATCAGTCTTGTATCTGTAATGAGCTGTTCTGCGTAGTTATGTTATCTGAAAATTGGTATTATTGATTTCCAAAAGATCTGAGTCTGAAGAGTGTGGTTTCATGTAGATTTTCCTGATTTCTAACACTATTCAAGCTGACATTGTCTCTTGGTTAGTAGCATGCCGTTCCTTAGTAAGGTCACTTCTTAGTTTTAGAAGTTTGCAGGAATCCTTTGTAAGGATCATTTTCTCCTCTGGATCTGGGTGAAGTCATTCATATATTTATGTTACTACAGCAAGAATACTACAGCTTGTCTCTTCTGTAAGCCTTCATGCTTCCTTTTCTTCATGGAAACCAGACTAAAAATGTGACTGTGATTGTTATCACATTTCTATTGACACTTACCTGTCACCTTGGGTGTCAGATTTTAATTTCTGGATTATTAATTTTGTATGTATTAAGAAAGAGTTGTTAATTAGAGGAAAAAGCAATATTACAAACCAACAAAAGATAACGTGGTAAAATGTCTATGGATGTGGAACATTCTGAGTACCATAGAATCCTCCATCTCATCACTTTGTGGTAAATCTTCTGATGTTGAGCTGATATGCTAAAGGCAGCACTACTGTTAACTTTTCAGACCCTGGCTTTGACAGGTATGTGGATGGCCATCATGTTTTGAGTGTGTTACATTCTCAAGAGAACTGACAGCAGACACTGACAGCTCAGACAAGATCATAGAGCTGTCAGGAACCATAGTAGAACTTTGGTTTTCTAAAAATTTTGCATACACTATTGTTCTTAATTTGCCTATGAGTATGTCTCATCAAAAATCACTTTGGGGAGGATTTCAGTAGTTTAAGCAACTTTAGACTTAAGCAATTAATATTTGTAGGTATTAAACCCCGTACTCTTTCTGCAGGCTGCCATCAACAGCAGGGTGTTGGGCTAAACAGATCAAGGATCTCAAGGCTAACCCATGATGCAGGGTTTTATTTGAATGTTAATTTGAACTAATACATGTGGTAACCTATGCAACTTTGACTTCTGTTACTATTTTGCTCCCTGCTGTCTTTTACGTTGTGTTTATTTTATTAACCTGTACAGTATTTCAGAGCAGGGATTGTCTTGCATATTTTTTTTTCTGTGGTGCCTATCACTATGGCGCTTCTTTAGGCAAACAGACATTCTGTTTGTCCAGTGCCTGTTTAGAAGCTGAACTGATTTTAATAGAAATTGCATAGATGACTTAGTGATAAATTATTTCCCAGACTGTTGTAAATTCAAGTTTAAACTTGTATCACACTTTCTTAAAGTTTGAAATTTGTCCCAGGTACTATAAAAAATTCCTAAATCAGTCTTTTTAAAGCAAAAAAATCTTGTGCTTAATGTTAACATCAGTGGTCTACTTTTAGGTGATGTATTTTCCTTATTAAACCTAGGTTTTGCAAGTAGATGATCCAAAGGTAAAGCTCAGTGCTTTAAAGGCAGTCTTTGACCAACTAATGCTGTTTGGGATTGAGCCATTTAAAGCCAGAAGAGGAGATGACTCTGAAAGTAGAGATGGACACACTAGAACAGGAAATTGCGAGGAAGAAAGTGAACAAATAGAGGAGGAAGAGGAAGAGACTACTGTAGTTCACAATCTCCTCCAGCTTCTTTCTGGTTTTTTAGACAGTGAGGTAAGAAATACGATAAAATATGCCTTAATTTTGTTTTAAAATGTTTTTTTTAGAAAGCTTACCATTCTACTAAATTGCATGTGAATATTATATGATGTGTAATTGAAATTAATAGAATAGTTGTAGAAAATGACCACAACTTTGTCACTGATATGGACTAATGTTACTCTTGAGCTAGCTTTGAATTCTGTGCAGATGAATGTGAATGTAGAGAACTGATTGGCATAATAGGATGTGGACTATTGCCATAAAGTATTAGTGTTAATGGGCTGTGGTTTATGTGGTATGTGTGTTTGCGTGATCAGTTCTTTCTTCAGTTTCCAGAAGTTAGGACAGAAGCTGCAGAAGGCATAGCCAAACTGATGTTCTCTGGGAGGCTGATCAGTGCCAAGCTCCTTTCTCGTCTTATTTTGTTGTGGTATAATCCTGTGACTGAAGAGGATACTCGGCTTAGACACTGTCTAGGAGTTTTCTTCCCTTTATTTGCTTATGCAAATAGGTATGGCCTTTGTAAATCATTACATGAAAATACACATTGGTCTAGGAACTTTAAGAACCTTTTCCCATCTTGCATGAGTAGAAATTGCACAAATGTAAAGTAGACCTGAAGGTCTAGTTCAGACTCCTGTGCATGTTACTTTTGAGAGTACATAATCTTAACCTGTCATTCTTAAGAAGACTTCATGCATTCCCTTTTACTCCTGTGGCCTTCCACTTTTATTTTTTTTAATCTTTCTTAAGCCCATAATTCCGATTGGTTTTTAAGGCACTGAATAAAAGATTAATTAAAGAGATGTGCTTTACTTATTTATGCTGTTGAGCATGTCTTTGAAGTGCCACAAAAAAAAAAGCTAGCAGGAGGAATGCTTCAAAAGAAAAGAATCAGTGCCCAGCAGGTATCAAAGCTGGATGGCTATGGGTTTGGGGTTTGGTTTGGTTTTGTTCTTTTTCTTTAACAACAGAATACTCCAATCTAACTTCATGGCAAATTCAAAATCTACTATTTATTTTGGTAGTGGACAAAGAAAGTAGCATAAGTAAGGAGACAGGAGCTTAAATAGTAATTCTCATCTCTTTCCACTTGCTCAAAGAAGTAAAGTATTTAACATACTTTTCATTTGTTGCTAGTAGTTTTAGCCAGTCTGAATTCCATGAGCTTTTATCTGCTTTATTTTATGGTTAAGATTTAATTTAGGCTTAATATATATGACCTTATATATTTTTCCAAACCAAATTGAATTCAATTTTTTGTGCCCAAAAATTGCCACAGTATGAAGAATAGTTCAAAGAGGCGAAGAGAAAAATACCCAAACAAATATATTTTTGCTTTTGTCTGAGAAAAACTAATTTCATATGTTTCCAGTATCACTGATATTGAGTCATGAATTTAAGCTTTTAACATTAATGATCTTTTGCCTATGAATTTTTAAGAAAAAAACTTGAAGTGAAACTTGAGTAAATCAGTGGAGAAAAATATCCTAAATCTTCGTTTGGCTCACTGGGTTGGAATCTGTGTTTAGTTAGGAAACACCATTAATTTTCTGTCTCAAAACATGATCTCCTTTCTGGGTCACAAATGCCTCATATTAAGATGAATCATGGAGTGTCTTTGCTTACCAATACTGTATATTTAGAAGAGGACTGTTAACAACTGTGTGTAATTTAGAACTGTCTGCAAGCTGCCATTCAGCTCAAGTAATGAATGAGATTTGGCTGAGGTTCATACCTTATTTTGGTTTTCTAAACAGTTAGAAATTCTCTTGTTTCTAATGAGAGGAAAAAGTTCTAGATTTATTTTTTTTTGTAATTTACAGGCAATAATTTGAATGATAGTGCAGTTATGCTTGAACCTTAGAGCTGCTGAAAGGGAGCATTCTTGCTTCCATTCCTTCTTGCCCAAGCTTTAGTGCTCAAAAGGTCTTTTGGTCACCTCCTTTGGCTCCAGAATCCAGCAGCAAATAATCTGTTTTTTTGAGATTCTTTACTTTCTTTTCTCCTGTAGTTATTTGGTTTCAAATAGGAAGTTAACAAGTATCAGAAACAAAAAAGACTTCACTTCCCCAACTTCTGCCTTGTACTTTTTGATGTCTTAAATTGTTTTGATCTGGCTTGCAGAACTATATACAACTCGCTGCAGAACCAAGTGCAGCATGATTTCTAGGCTTGCCTGGCAGGAGTTCTTAACTCTTCTGAGAAAAGAAAGCACAAATATTTCTTCCAAAAATCTTGTTAACCACTGCATTTTTTTGGCCAGGCTTCCTTGATTTCTTACACAATGAAAAGTATCCCCAAAGAAAAATGCTACCAGGAAGGAGGAATGAGCAGAGGACAGATTAATCTGAATAACTGATTTAGAAAAATGTGTTTCTGTCCCTTAAGAGACAATATGTGTGTATATATCAGGTTTTCAGTAGTAAGGAGGAACTTTCAAACTGCTGAGGGGCAGAAAGTGTTACTTAAATCTTACTTGAAATACCATGTGCTAAATAGGTTTTGTGAAGTAGTTCTGAGCTCAATCCTGCTGGCTGTCTACCAAGCTTGGCTGCTCCCATATTGCTTTGACTGATGTATTGTGATAGGTCTATGAACTTTCAGCAAAGAGAAAATTTAGGGGTGAATTAAGATTTAATTTTGTCTTATTATATATTGAAACAGGTCTAACCAGGAATGCTTTGAAGAAGCTTATCTTCCAACTCTGCAAACACTGGTAAATGCTCCTGCAACCTCACCTTTGGCTGAAATAGATGTCAGTAATGTTTCTGAACTGTTAGTGGACCTCACCAGATCAAGTGAACTGAGACATCAGCGTAAAAAGTCTCAGGACTATCAGGTACAGTGTCTTAAACTGGAGGAAAACAATATTTGTGACTAGAGATTAAGAACTGATCCCCTTCACTTCCTGCTAGCTATCCTGGCCTTTCTGAGATTCTTAGAGTCAGTAACTGGATTAAATGAGTGATGGTTCAGGTAATGAAGTCTTTTAGCTTGACCTTCTGCCAGCCCACATCCTTGATTTCCTTTCTGTCATATAATTAAAAGAGGCTCATAGGAACTTGCACCATGGCTAACTGTCTATATTGGGAAAAGTAGCAAAATCAGTTGTTTATTCTGTAAGATCAGCTGCTTAAAACTGAATGATCACATTGCTGCCTTCTGTAAATCCCTGCAAAATGTCTGATACTTAATTTCTTTCCTTTACAGGACTTAACAGTGCATGATAGTTTAGCAGTGAAAATTTGCAGTGAAATCTTGAGGGACCCAACAGCACCAGACGTTCGTATTTATGTGAAAGCCTTAAATTCCCTGGAACTCAGCAGTTCTAACACAGAGAATCTTCTGGTTTTAATCAATGAGATTCTAGAGGTATTACATAAATAACATGATTCTTTTTTAATCACTAACCATCCAGTATTCTGATATACTTGAAAATGAAGAGCCTTTTACTTACTATGACAATGAGACTGGAATTTCTCTTTAACCAGTCTTGGAAAATGCCTTTTTATGTGTTGTTTCCAGATATTTGAGCTCTTGTCACTGTAAAATTTACAGTTTTCAGCCACAATAGATAGTAAAATTAGCATGAAATGTGAAACTTGATATATTTCAGTACAGTAAGGTCTTCTCATTACTGTAGTGTAGTTAATTTCTTTACATTAAAATCAAATTTAATGTGGAGTTTCCCAGTTTGGAGGCTTATTTTAACTATTATCAGCTGAAATGTTGCACCTAAAGTTACACTATAACTGTAAGGTCATCAGGCAATCTGAAAAGTGTGCTTGATTTAAGATAAGATGGGAGGGGATTACAAGAGTAATGTGACAGGTTTTACATGGATGCTTTTTTAATATGGGGAAAAACAAAGTAAAATCTGGGATTGTGAGAGAAGACAATAATCATGTATAGAACTGTTGAAAAGAATACTGATGCACTATTGGGCATATCATCTAGGGGCAGCTGCACTCCAGGACTCGGCTGGAAAGGTCCAGTCGTTTAATATTGTTTGTTTTTTGGGAGTTTCAGTGCCTGGTGGTGATGGAGAAAGTGTTTCTCTTTTCAACTTGACTTACTATGTCACACCTTGTATCCTTTGTGCAGTAAATTAAACTGATCCTGTTAGGTAAACTTACAAATGAGGGGAAACTTTAATGAGTAAAAGAAATAGTTGCAAAACAAAGTAACATTTGATCTTAAATTTCTCTTTTCCAGGAAGTGAAAGATAAACTGTGTCTAAAAGCTATTGAGAAGTTCAAGATGAACTTGACCAAAGATCCGAACCTGTACAAAGAGCACCCTGAAATGACTGAGGAAACGTGCCCCTCTGAAAGGACGCAGGAAACGGAGACCACATTATCTGAAAATGCTGTTCAAAATGAAGAAGGTAATTTAGGAGAGGTGTAGTTTAGTAGTAGGTATAAAATGGAGAAGCTTGCTTAGATACTATGAAAATAACTGCTAATTTTCCCTCCATTGAATTAACCTACTTTGTGGAAATATGGGAAAAGTACTACCTAGTAAATATTTATAAAGTTTAAAATGCTGCTTGTACTGAATTATTTTCTGATTTTTATTGCTTTTTGAATAGATTCTGTTTTGTTATTCTTCAGATTAGTATAACTAGTGCTGTATTTTGAATCAGTCTCTGCCGTGCAGCTCTTTCTTTTTAACAAAGACTATATTAAAATGGGCTTTAGGTTTTTAGCTGTTCGAAATGCTTGTGTGCCTGCTAAATACCAGTGATGACTAACTCATCCTTAGAAAGTGACTTGTCAACTTGGAGGAAGAAGCAGGTACTTTGTGGTACTTTTATGCTTTGGAGTTACCACGGCTGTGCTGCTTACAGGCTGTATTGTAGCAGTATATGGCTGATACCTTCAGTGTTGACACTGGCCCGTCCTTGCTACGAGCTTGTAGGTTGGAGCCACATTTTCTTTTTTTTTTGTTGCTATGGAAGAGCTGGAAGTGGAAATGGCTGGAAAAGTTTCCACTGCCTGCACAGCTTATGCAGCTGCATGTGCCTTAGCAGCGCACACCGTGCTGTTGGCACAGAAAGTTATCTTGTTTAGATTTGCTTGCAGCAGTGAAGCAAAGATGGTGACGTGCAACTGTTTTAAGCAGACCACATTTTTATTTAACATGTATTTGAATTATTTGTTTATATTTTCTAGTGGAGTATTTCAGGGCTTTAATCTGTTGTTTCTGCAAGTGTCAAATAATTCTTTATATCTTCTATGCTTATGCCTTCAAATACATATTGGATGGGAAGTTGCAAGCATGCTTTTGAGATAATAGTTGTACTGTTTTCTGTTACCACCTGATAGTACTTTTTGGTAAGAATTCCTTACAAAACAGGACTTTTTGGGCAATTCTTAAAAGTAGCCTGTAGGAGAAAGCATTGTTTCATGTGCCACTCCTCCCCAGATACATTTGGGATAGTTAAAAATAAAGCAGCATCTACTATTTCAAATTTGTTAAATGTGTGCAAAAAGGGCAACAGACACTACTTTCGTCCTTCAATTGCTGCAAAGGAGATTTAGATCTGATCTTAGGAAAAAAGCTTCTTGTCACTATGAAGTCACACCACTTTTTGATACAACCCAGGATACTATTGGCCTCCTTGGCCAAGTGGCTGCACTGCTGGCTCATGGTCATTCAGGTTATGGACACTCAGCTGATACAGCTGGTGCCTCACAATTCCAGTGTCCTCAAATGGAAAGTCACTGTTCTCACACCTGTCATCCTCCAACTTAGGGGAGTCGGTAGCCCCAGGTCTATCAGATTATTAAAGAGAGGGGCAAAAAAAGCATTGGATGCTGCTGCTTTTTCTTCATCTCTATTAGTCAGGTGACCATCTTCAACAAGAATCAGACCCATGTTTTCTTTAAGCCTCCTCTTGCTATGAATGTACCTTCAAAAGCCCTTCTTGGTATCTAACACAGCACTGACCGGTTTCAACTCTAATTGAGCTTTGGAGTCTTGTGTCTTCTCGCTGCATATATGAACCACAACTCTTTAATCTTCCTGCAAAGTCTGACCTTGCTTACAGACGTCGTAGTTTCTTTTTCCTCTTGAGCTTCATGAGCAGTTCCCTGTTCAGCCAAGTTGGTCTCTGCCCTGCTTACCTGACTTCTGACAAAATGGAAGGGGGTAGTTTACATGTCATTGACCTGCGCTAGGACAGGGTTATAGCTGAGTGACACTTGAAGCTTCCTTCTAGCTGCCTTATTGAATTTCTGTAAGTTTAAAGGAATAATGGGGTTAAAATTGGGTGTCTTTTTTATATACCTGCCAATATTTAAAATGCTGGTACTTAAGATACATTAAAAGTTGATTGTCTCTGACTTCTGTATGTGCTATTCTGTTTAACAGAAAATAACAAAGATGCTCTTCATACTCCAGTTACTGATGTTCAAAGTAAAGCAATTGCAAAACAGAAATCCACAAGAAACAAAACTGGCAAAGGTTTGCAGAGCTTTTTCTGGCTACAATACTCCATTGTTTTTTAAAAAGATAAACTTCCTATTAACTTTTTTGAGTGTATATATGAAAACCCTATTCAGTCTTCAAATTGCATTGTAATTTTCAAGGTTTTATCAGTTAAAAGATGAAAATAGGCTGCTTTGTGGAAGTTTTTGTGCTGTCAGCCTCTCCTGAAAACACAAATTCTAAAAAAAGAAGTTTGACTGTAGCATTTCAGGGTAATTTGGCCACAGTCATGTAGAGTAATGTGCAGGTGTGTCAGAGAGAAGCGGTACGTTGAGGGGGCTTTGTTGACAGTTTCATTTTGTCACCACATTGTCTCTGGTGAGTGCATAGTTACATGTGTCAATGAAACATCAAACACTGAAGAAACAGAACTAGCTGAAGAAAAGGAATAGTATCATGATATGAAAAGAGGCTTTTTCTTATGCTTAGGTCAACGAAAAGCAGCATCAGAAGTGAGGTCCATGAGCAGAAGGAAAACTGGTACAACTGCAAAATGTGGCAGTGAAAGGTAAATTCTTTTCTCTCCACCTTCAACCCTCCGGTGTCTGTTTCAGCAAGGACATCTAATTCAGGCATTTTTCTTTTCCCAAACCTGCCTCTTTAGTGTCCTCTATTCCTCATGAACAGATAAATACTTAAGAAAAAAAAACAAACTTCCTTTGAGCTGGTACTTTTGAAACAGCAGCAGGTTGACAGCTTCGCATTTTATTATCATTGCTAAGAGCCTGGAGTTCTTTTTTTGTCTTTTAACATAGCTGTTGTGTGCAGCAGTAATGCATTCCAGCTGGCAAAAGTCAGATGTTTGGCTTGCATTATTGCTCTTCGTCCAGTCACTTTCTCTGCTCTTTTTTAATAACTGTTCTATGGAGGAATCAAATTTTTCATTTAAATTCTCTCTCCCTCCCCCTCTTTTTGTTTATTGTTTTTCAAGATGTAGTCAATAAGCTTCTGGAAATGACTGATGAGTGAATATACACAATGCATTGTGATCTTGTAGGGTATAGGCATTAAAAAGACATTGTTGTAATTTTCAGCTGTGCTTGCTATTGCACAAGGAAGTATCCCCTGGACTTTAGGGTGACCAGGGCTAATCATTCCCATTTGCCTGTTCCTGTGTCTACTTTGATACGATTGGATCTTTTGGGGGTTTTGCTTATTTTGCAGCTGCTGACACATGGTTACTGATACTGCTGATTCTTCTCAGAAAGTAAAAAGCTTATAATTAGTACAAAGTACTTTTGTTCTCAAAGACATTACTTCAAGTTTATAAATGTAAATCATCTTGTGTCTGCTTAGTCTTTTTGGCCTTACTTTAAAATATTTTACATTTCAGTGGTGATGAGATTCCAGAATCTGTCCCAGTGTCCAGTTCAAGGCCTTCAAGACGAGCAAAAACGGTGGCACTTGAAAAAACAAGAATGAATCTTTCAAGACTTTTGGATAGAGAAGCAGATTAGTGAAGACAAAAGGAGAGAAAGAGGGCTTTGCTAATGCTGGTAGTTGACATCAGTTTTGAAACATAGTATTTGTTTTTTTCTTAGCCATATTTGACTCTTTTTATACCATGATCTTTTTATAATTCTAGAACTTTCAAAGAACTTTTAAATTCTTTTTTTATAGATGCATTTGATGATTTTCCCCGCTATGAAGTCCATCATTCATGTAATAAAACCATATTAAAATATTACTGGTACTTGGATTTATTTATTTATTTTTTCTTTATAGAGAAAAATACTCTTTCTCTGCAAATAAACATTGCTGCTGCTGGGAAGTACTCACTAGTTAAAGCTGTTTTGATATTTGACATTATTCAGAGAGAATGCTTGACCTGGAGTGGTTGCTTGTGATGGCAGCAACTTTGAATGTACCAACCTTTAATTGAACCTCCTTTCTTCAGACTTCAGCCTGTGCACCCATGGACCAGGTTTTATTGCTCAATGTTCATGTAAACCAGAATTGATCTCAATTGTGAGTTCTGCTTCCTACAGGTATGTGCCCACTGTATTAAAAAAATGTCAAAATGGTAAAATTGGGTTACTGATTTCCCAAAGTTAAGGCTGGAAGTCTGCTACTGATCTTGTTATATAAAATCAGTACTGTGCTTTAGGAAAGCATAAAAATATTTGTGGTATAAAGTAAGATCCAGGAATACTTAAATACAGAAAGGGCAAAAAAGGAAATACTTTCTAAGGCTGATGTGCTGTTTTTTGAAGTAGCAATTGGGATTTCTTTGTAGCTTTCAAGTTCACAACCTTTTTTCTAATGACTTAGCTAAGAATAGGCATGAGTTTCACAGAGACAGTAAGGGATTTACTTTAAACTGCTTGTAGAAGTCACTGGTGGCTGAGCAGGTTCACTCTAGAAATGCTAGTCTTTTAGCTTGGAAACAGTCAATCCTGGCTGTCTTTGTTACAATACAGATAATTTTCAAGGCAGCTGGAAAAAAATCATGGCAGCTGCTTGACATGTGCATCTCTGCTGCTGGTGCCCAATAAGACTTTCTAAGGAACTTGCATATAAAATAGGTAAATACATTGTAAAGGGACTTTGGTAGCTCTCAGAAATAGCTTCGGGACACATGTGAAAAGTAGCATTCCCAAAGTGCATTGAACCAAATACTAGGCTATAGTCAAGCTTGCGTGTAGAAAACAGGCAGGATTGTGCTGCTTTTCCTCCCATTCAATTTTTGTTGGAAACCTGTCAAACCACAAAATGCCATTGCACACTTTTCTGCTGATATTTGCTTTTCAGAAGCTTATGTAACTGTGGTGAATTATTTTTATTCATCACTTTAAAAAGAATTTTGAAGTCCTGAGCTCCCTCTTTTCATAATCCTGTTCAAGTCTCCGCAAGGGTGAGTTTGTGTTTCTGCAGCCACTTCAGATCAGAGACAGCCTCCATCCTCTTGAATGCTGCCTGAACCCAGTTTAGTTGTGTGAAGTATGGATTTTATTTTGCATCAGTTGGTTGTCAGAGCTTCCCCTGTGCTTTAAAGTTTAGTTTATTTTTAATTTTTTTATGGTTTTAAATAATTTCAGTTACGAAGTTTTCTTTCACCCTTACTCTCATGAGTGGTTTGCTTTTCTACCACTGGACCAGCAGCAGTTGTTGAAAATGTATCACATAGTTTTGGTTAAAATGAGTTTCTAGGGAAAGCAGGAGCAATGAAAACTTGTAGTCTTCTGTGGGAATGCCTTCCAGTTTTGCCACCTTGCTGTTCTGTTGTGTCTTCCCCCACTTGCAGGCTCTGTCTTCGGCATCTCTTGGGAATGCTGTAATGAAAAATATGAAGTTTCTCATTGAAGTCACCTCTCAGTCTGCGGATGTCTCTGCTGTGGCTATGGCTTCACTGGAGTGTGTTAACAGAAGACAGACATTGATGCTGGCTAACTGGAGTGAGTTCAGTGAAGGCTGCTGTGCTGCTCATGGGGCCCTGTGAGCCCTATGGGGATTGGGCTTGTTCAGCTGGCAGGTGTTGGGAGGATCCCCAAGTACGTACAAGGAGTCTGCTGAGTAGATGGAATCAGGCTTTTTGTTGCATATAATAGGAGGACAAAAAAAAAAAAAGCACAAGCTGAAACTCAGACCAGAATATAAGGAGAAAAAGACTGTGGGACAGGTTCGAGAACAGTTGGAACAGGCTGCCCAGAGAGGCTGTGCAGGCTCTGTCCTATGAGGTTTTTAAGACCTGACTAGCTGAAGTACTATACAATGTGCTCTGACCTCACAGCAGGCCTGCCAGGATGTACAACCATTGTACAATGTACAACCATTGGCCTCAGTCTTTCTATTCCTGAATCATCCTGTAGTACTCTTTCAGACTGAAAACATGGCCAGTAACTGGCATGTAATTTCCAGCCCCTCTGGGCTCTTCCTCTGCCCAGTGGAGGGTTTTCTCTGCAACAGAAAATTCATAGAATCATAAAATAGTTAGGGTTTGAAAGGATCGTAAGTTCATCAAGTTCTGATCCCCCTGACATGGGCAGAGGCCCCTCACACTAGATCATGTCACCCAAGGCTCTGTCCAACCTGGCCTTTACACCGCCAGGGGTGCGGCATTCACAACTTCTTGGGTAACCCGCTCCAGTGCCTCACCACCCTCACAGTAAAGAGCTTCCTCCTTATATCCAATCTAAACTTCCCCTGTTTAAGTTTTACCCTGTTGTTAACCCTTGTCCTATCACTGCAATCCCTGTATTGGCAATTTAGGTGTGCTGTCAAAATGACTTATCTTTTGAGGAAGAATGGCTGCATAACTGCAGAGTAGGATGCTTGGATTTGTGTTATATTTTTCAAAGCTGTTCATCGGCAAAAATCAAGGTTTAAACGTATGGAGCTGACTTTCTCAAAAGCTGCCTATGGTAGCAGCAGGGTGTACCCAGAGATGGTGGGAAGCCAAGTGTGGATATATCTTACAAGCTGCAGTGAAAAATCTTGACTTAGTTAAAAGGAATAATGCTTACTAAAATTCTTTTGCTGGTGTTTAGTGACTTTAATTCTATGGGTTGAAAGTACCCCAGCTTCCTGGCTGCTTAGTTGAGGAATAAAAGCTTAATCCCCAAAATATTCTGAATAACTTAAAACTAGCCACTTTGTTGCTCTGCATCCTCTCTCCTTCTGGCTGAACACAACAGGGTGTCCAACATGAGCCACACTAGACCTAGGTTTGATTTCTTATTAAATGATAAACCAGCAGTGATCCTTTGTTGTCAAAATGATCCCGTGGTTATTCCTACATTAGTTTTTGTTTCGTAAAACCAGTTTTGTGATTGCTTTTGCTTGCTTGCCTGTCCAGACTACAGACTAAAAGACTTTCTGTTGGTAACAGTCTCCTTTAGCTGATAACTGTCTCGAGACGAAGTGCAAGTGCTGCACTGAACACACCTTTTTCTGGTTTTGTTGTTTGTCTAACTCAAAGCAGTGGTTACTGAGTTTGGATCTGCCTCCCTCTGAAACCTTTTGGATTCATCAGCCAATTGAAACTCAGTATGACACACAGGAAGGGATCGCAATTGTTAACAAAACCAGGCAGCTGCTTTGGTGTGAGACACGTCTGTAATTAATAAAAAAGGTTCCAGTATTTACTTGGGCTTTTTTCCCCTGAAAAAATCCTTGTGACGTCTCCTGCTTCAGGCACACAAACAAGGGACTGGCTGCACTGCTTAGCACAGATTGTGAGACTGTTTATGGGTCACCCTCGTCCTTCATGCGGAGCTCACTGAACTCAACTCCAGTGCCTCCTCCCCAGTAAGTTCAATTCTTTTTGGCTTTCTTGCTTCACAGAGTCCAAGTGCATTAAATAGCTGAGATACATAAAGACCCTTTAGACAGTGTGGTGTGCTGATGTATGTTTATTCTTTTAATCATGTTCTGCACTGACACTTCAGTGACTCAAATGTCCTTTTGGGATCTTTTGAGACTTACCAGAAATTGCAACAACCTTTTTATTTCAGTTACTGGATAGCACCTGCAAACCAACAAACTTCTGTAAAGACAAACTGCATCTTCACTTTAAGAAAGATGATAATTTAAAGCGAATCCTTAAAACTTGTTTTATAGAACAGTGTCTTCCGAGGAAATTGCCTTCTGGAAAATTAGTTCTTGGCAAGGACAGGAGAGACCACTTATTAAGAAGTTGAATTAAGAATCCTCTACTCTAGCTATTGAATGTATGACTCCAGAAAAGAGAAATATATCATATGGTTTTATTCTAACACTTTTTTTATAGCTCTATTAATAATAATGTTGTGATGAATGAAGTACATGAACCTTGCCAAAGCTGATGTAAGCATGGAATGTCTACAATGTAGTT
This sequence comes from Forpus xanthops, assembly GCA_032466535.1. Lineage (NCBI taxonomy): Eukaryota > Metazoa > Chordata > Aves > Psittaciformes > Psittacidae > Forpus > Forpus xanthops. The sequence continues at coordinate 6,136 of JASSUY010032355.1, read as the reverse complement.
GGCTACAACCATTCACTACTTCTTTGAGTAGAATTCAAAATGTTGATGTTTACATTGAATTTCCAAAGTACACAGAAGAAAATGAAATAGGAAAAGCATTTACATCCATTTTAATTGGTGGCAGGCATAAATTCATGGAAACAAAGGGGGGAGAAAGACCATTTAGCAGAAACCTCAGAAAGTGCAGATACAGATTTGTTGAATGACAATCTTTCAAGAGCTTCTCCTGCAGGCTTGGCCCATTCTTTTAGACATTATGCGCATGACACACTGTCACAGAGATGTTCTCAAGATGGATAATGAAGATGAAAGCATACTGCAGAAACAACCTGGGTGTTCGGCACATTTCAATCTGGCAAAGGAGATCTCCTCATGTAATTTACCTTTTTGCTGCTTTACTTCGAGGTAGTCAGTCTCCACCTGTTACAGACTTAGTTTGAGTTGTTATTACCATAAATCTTTACATGGTGACCTATGCCACAAACTACATAATATATTAACTTTCGTGCACAAAAATAAACTTGGGGAAAAAATAATTAACATAGAAAATTCACAATACTGTTAACGGGGAACATCTGATTCTGATATAAATTCGTACTGCAAGAATTCCATGATGGTCAGATATGAAATTTTATATTCAGAAAAAAGAAAAAGTACATCAAAATGAATAATGCTAGTAGCAATAGAAAGCCAAATCACACAAGATCATTTCAAGATCAATGTAATGAATGCTTATTATTCAGCAGAAAAAAAAATCAGGAACAATGTATAAAATAATAGTGCAAGAACAGCTGCGATCTATTTGTTCTCATCAGTTTTGAGATTTTGGTTAAAAACTTTACAGCTGGAGAGAGATGCTGCTGAAAAACTCAGATTCCACTCAGTGGGCTGATTAAGGCACGTCTTTATGGACTTCAAATGTTCAGTTTCTGTGTTCATTTCTATTGAATTCTGCGGCTCCGAGACTTTCACTTGTAGTGTGCTGTGAGAAAAGAAGTGGGGGTGGGAAAGGGGGGAAAAAATGAGACAAAGTTTAGTACATTTTATTCTTCCCCTGTAAACAAGCAAACTGGTAAGAGGCAAGATAAGGTGGTGGCAGCCTGTGTATTCTATGAGGTTTTTCTGCTGTTTTACTGCACTATGGTCCAGAAACACCAAGACAGAACTTGACTGTGCTGTGCTCTCCATGTTGTCAAAGTAGATGGGCTTGTTTCTATTGAAATACCGTAGTCCTGGTGGTTGGCAGAGCCTGTCCCAGCTCACAGTCCTGCTGGTGCTGTCCTTCTGCATAGGAAGGGACAGTGTCCAGCTGGCTACTGTAAAACCATAGAGCAGGAACTGGGCAAGAACTTGGGGTTGGGTTTTTTTGCTGACAATATAGTACAGCCGTGAAAGAGTTGCTATATTGATAGAGTTTATTTTGTTTTAAATCTAGGAAAGTAAGTAAAGGGAAGAAGAGAAAGAAACCCAGCCCTTTGTGGGAATCAGTGAACAGATGATGCTGTGTGGACCAAATCATATTCTCATGGTGCACATAGAATCGCAGACTAGCATCATAGAATGGTTTGGGTTGGAAGGGACCTTAACAGTTACCTAGTTCCCACCCCCTCCCATGGGCAGGAGCACCTTCCACTCCACTGAGTTGCCTAAAGCCCCATCTAACTTGGCCTTGAACACTTCCAGGGATGGGACATTTACCACCTCTCTGGGCAACGTGGTTCAGTGTTTCACCATCTTCATCACAAAAAATGTTTTCCTTAACATATAAAGCAGTGTCATTGTCTTCTGAGTGTGCACAAGACGGCAGAGTTTGGAGATCCCAATTTCAAACCTCTCCATCTCTGCTAGTTTTCCCTCCCTGCATCCTTCCTGCAGTGACCTGTGCCCTATGTGCAATTCATTGTTTCTCACAAACCTTTTCAAAGATTTTAAGTGGATGAATGGATGAATGATACAAAGTTGTAAATATTTCTAATTACTGAGATGCTAAAAATCAAGTTGTATGTGTTGTAATTAAGGTAATGATTGTGCTATAACCTATCTGCACACAGTTTCTCCTATCAAAGGCATGTTTAAGCAGTAATGAATCTCTCAGTGGCTCTTGCAGCATTTCAGGAAACCAGGTCCATCACAGGATGTTTAGGTGCAAAGTATCAAGGACTGAATCTGCTGAAGTGTTTATAGTGTGCCCATGGGCGACCAGTCTAGCTGGGACATTCAGTAATCATAAGACTATAACCTAAAATACCTAGCTCGTGTTACTCGAATACTATTCATGGACTTAGATTATACTTTTTCCAATGTCATGGCAAGTAGGAAAGACAGCCTGTGTTACAGGTAAAGTCATTGTTATATTTCACAGAGCACCTGAAATGCAATTTTCATTAACATTTTAACACACGCTCTGTGCCTTTCTGACAGAGTAGTGAAATGAGCATTTCTAAGTTACCAACCCTAGCTCCTAATCCTCTAACCGGGGTACTGCCCCCATGCCCATCATTTCCTACTGTGCCTACTCTTCTGCCTCTCGTCATGTTTTTGCTTTGTGCTATTAATTCTTTCTGGTCTGTGTGTGCTCTTGTTGCTCTGATCTATCCCTTCCCATAGGAGACACAGAATACAAGTGTAGGTGGCAGGGAAGACTTTGGTCAGGAAGGTTACTTTCTTGAATTTACAGCTTCAGATTTGAACCTTTGCCTTCACCACTGTGCAGAAAGTTGAAGCCTTTTCTTACGGCCTTGCGATTAAGTGTGTGTTTGAGATGGTGCTAATGCTGACTGCTGCAGTTCTGCAGCCTGCCTCAGCCCTTATGTGCTTTCCAGGCATGGCCAGGTAGCAAAACGTACACTCTTAACAGAAACAATCCAAATGAAGTGAGGAATGGAATGATGTTACGTTTGGGGATTTCTTTGTTGCTGGTGTTTCGGGAGATGTTTTTTGTTTGTTTTGGTTTGTTCAGGTTTTTTTTTTGATGGTGGCTGTTATGTCAAAGAATAGAAATGCCTCAGGATTCAAGAAACTGCAAACTCTGCAGTAGTACATACCTATAATGTGCTTTAAGGGACAACATTTCTACTGCCTTTAAAGTAGTAGATACATAAACATTGTTTAACACTGGGCAACTGCCAGGCAGAAAAACCTAGAGGCCCAGGCTTCTCAAATGATTTGGCATGTTACTTCTGTGCACAAACCAGGAATTGTGCTGTTGGTGTGGCCCATTTTCCAAACAGCACTGCTAGTGCGTTTACTAGGGCTTGGTGGAATTGTGACCATAATTCCTTCTCCTTTGCTAGGACTGCAAACACAGAGTGCCGTGATACCCCCAAGCAGCACTTTGAGTAGTTGGTTCTCTTGGGGACTGTCCTACTCTTTATATTTTAGGGTTTGTACAGGCTTGGGTACCAAGTGTAAAAGGCAGGCCTGAGCCTGCAGAACTAGAACTGGTATACTGGTAGCTGTTGGGCAGACATTTATTTCTCACACAAGAGCTCTAGGAAACTTGGGAGTCTGGCATTTTAAGAGCATGCATAAAAACAGCAACAGAGAGATGTTAAACTGTTTCTGGCAGTTCCCCAGTATAGGTAACATCAACATAAAAAGCTCAAGTATTTTAAGGAAATTTATTTTTATCACACTAAAAGTGGAAAACAGTAGCTCTGAGGTCTGCATTAATATGTTTGTTAACCAAGAAGAACCTAGTCTTTCATCTTGCTTTTCACTCTTTTACCTGTAGTGATTTATTTCCTAGCTGTTGATGTAACATGGCATGAAAATGGTGCATTTAGATATTTTTTTTTAAAGCAGAGAATATAATTTAAGCATAAAATCAAATAGAAGCAGCTGAATTTCTCCAGCCAGATGCATCAACAGATTCTACACTAAATTTTATTCCACTCTGCTTACAAAAGGTGCACACTGCGGCCCTCCTGTCAGGAAGACCTGCAGGTTACAGAAGCCAAGGAGCCTACTCCAGCAGAGCCTGGAATGAGGCTGTGGGACACATCTGCTCTACGGCCTTCTGGACTTCTCTACTACCAAGACTAGCACCAGTAAGAGGATGGAGGTCCCTTTACCTCCTCAGACAACAGGCAATTACTGATTAATATAACAGTCTCTAAAAAGGTTAGAATTTGTCATTCTGAACCATCTGTTTACTATTCCAGCAATTATCATCTGCTTTGGTTTTATTCACTTGGGACTGACTCAGTTCATTGGCTTCTGTGCATCTGATTGGTGGATGCCAGCTACAGCTGCTCCTGTAACATGGAACATAAATTCCAGCCATAGCATATTCAATAGTTCTGCTTTCATTAGTGAATTTTAAGCACAGCTTGACCTAACAGCCCAGTGAAAAGGAAGAAAAGAGTCTTTAGTATTTCAAATTCTTTGTATGATAAACCAGTGACATTTCTTGAAAACTCATAAGCTTTTCTTCATCTTGAACGATTCTTGAAGTGCTGGCAACATTTACTGGTTAATGTAAAAGATTTCCTATTTCAGAGTGTACAATAACTGATCCTGATAATTCTTGTCTCCTCTTAGAAAGTATATATGTAAACACACATATTAAAATAGAAAATAAACTATACCTTTCTGGTCCGAAACAACTGCAAATTAAAAACCATGTGTCTCAGGGAGGTGAGGTGTGTGTTCTTGCAGTCTGCTGCATGCTCTATATGACTGCTCTGTGAGTATATATGAGTGAGTGAAAGGTGGAGGCACCAGGTACCACACTGAGGATGTGGACACATGGAGGTTGTGTACAGCGACAGGACACTCTGCTCTTGCTTTTCTTTGGATGCTGCTGAACATAAAACCCGTGGGCCTAGAAAACTGTCAGAGGTGACTCCAGGGTTTATTTTTCACATGTTGCTACTCAGTTCCCAAGTCACCACTACCCAATCACCTCCGCATTTACTATCCTCCAACAATGCTGGAGACAAAGGTATTTTCCTATTTGATATTCTAAAAAATCACAGCAGCCAAATTCAAATCATGCCAATGGACTCTGAAGTCCCATCTAGTCTCCCCTGGCTGAGCACACAACCCTGTATGTAATTAAGTCTCCAGGCCTGCTAGGACTGAAATAGATCATATCTCTCCACAAAAATTTCCTCCTATAGTTAAAGCAAAAGGAATTAAAGAGACAGGTCTTTGAATTTGACCTTCTACAAGGGAGCAGCAAAGGGCCTTCCCAGGCTTCCAAGAGCTAAAGAAAACCCTGATTTTTGCCACTCTTCCAGAATCACAGCTCTAATACAAGTATTTGTGAAATTTTGTGTTTCTTTCTTTAATTTAACCCAAATCATTGTTACAATAACAGAATTGCTAATTAATAGGAGGATGTGAGAGCAATGCTGAATAATGGGATAGGCTGCCAAGCACACACACACACACAAACACAAGTATTCTTTGAGCTTCTTATTTTCCATGCAGTTTGGCACTGTACTTTTCAGGAAAACCAGGAATTTGACACCTGTTGTATGAAAACAACAAAGTTAAGAAAAACCTGGCTATCTCCAGTCCATAGATTTACTGAGTCAATCACTGCCTACCATGTGTCAAGGTCATGCAGAAGGAATAGGGATAAATGTTTATCTGTTAGGCAACTCCTCAGTATTTCCCATTAAAGAGATTACCATCAAATGTTGTATTTGTAGGCTGTAAAATGACTATGAAACTATCACTGCGGGGTTACGTTTCTCTAAATCTTTTGCAACACTTATTTCATAAACACTTCTTCCCACCTAGCTGAGGGCTAAGGCAAACTGGTTTTCACCTTCATGTCTGATAAAGATTCTGCAGACTGCACTGTTAAACAGTGCCATCAGTGAGGTGCAAACTGGCAGCCTGGAAAGCATAAGAGTATTGGTGAGATACAGCACTGATCTGGGGCTTTTCACAGAATCATAGAATAGTTAGGGTCGGAAAGGACCTCAAGATCATCTAGTTCCAACCCCCCTGCTATGAGCAGGGACACCTCACACTAAACCATGCCACCCAAAGCTATGTCCAACCCGGCCTTGAACACCACCAGCGATGGAGCATTCACAACTTCACTGGGCAACCCATTCCAGTGCCTCACCACCCGCACAGTAAAGAATTTCTTCCTCAGATCCAATCTAAACTTTCCCTG
>JASSUY010032354.1:0-41453 GCA_032466535.1 Forpus xanthops | reverse complement strand
CACCCTCACAGGGAAGAGCTTCTGCCTAAGAGCTCATCTCAGTCTCCCCTCTGGCAGTTAAAGCCATTCCCCTTGCCATGTCCCTGCAGGCGCTTGGCCAAAGCCCCTTTCTAGACTTCATAGAATCATGGTTTGGGTCATGTAGTCCAACCCCCCGCCTCAGTTTCTCCATCATTAAATCAGGGATAACGATGGAGGTCTAAAGCCCGGCTGGAGAACAGTTTTACTTTGGTTCTTAACTGCCTCTAATTGTTTGACCTGGGATGGGGCTGGGCTATGAGCAGAGAGGGGCTGGTGACTCAGCAGTTCCCGTTCCACTGGATCTCAGTCTGGGGACAGCACTGGGTGCCCCAGCACACCAATCCTCTGGATCCCAGCCGTGGACTATTAGTGGGCACCCTGACCCATAGCCTGTTGTGACCACCCTGTGTGCCCTGACCCTCCATTTGCCAGGATCTCCATCTGGAGTCCAAACCAAGTGCTCCAGCCCACCAGTCATCCAGTTCCCAGCCCGTACAGTGGATGTCCTGACCTCCGTACTTGCCTACACTGATGGGGTGACACTGCCCCACAGCCAGCACTAAACCTCCTGAATTTCTGCTCTTCCTTACTCCAAGACACCAAGTCCTGGATACAGCCCTTCCCCTTCCCTATGGAGGAGGGATTCACCCAGCAGGACCCCACTAATGAACCACAGGCTCCATCCACAGTGTCCCCCATGGAAGGGACACCCCCAGCACATGAAAGGCTTCTCCTCCATCTCCTCCATGGTGGCATGGACCACGTTGTCCCCACACAAAGGGACTGGTGGGGGACACACACTCGAGTTGACAACAAGGGGCAGTTTTCCCGTGGGTTTGAGCCTGGCTGGGATGAACGGGAGGACAGGTGGGTGCTTGGAGGAAGACCCATGAATGTGAGGGATTCAGCAGTGACATATGGTGGCTATTCGACCCCCCAAGAGGGACAGCTGTCTGGGCCAGGGGGTGGCACAGGTCCCAGGGAAGGGACCCGGGGACAGCAGTGTCCCTGCACTGGGGCAGCCCTGAAGTGGGATGCCTGGAGCCATACAGGGAGAAGGCTGTTGGCTGCAAATCGGGTCCCGTCACCTTGTCCCTATGGTGGGCACGTTCCTGCTGGGGCTCATCCAGCCGCCCTGGCTGGTGCTGCAGGATGAGGGTCTGACGAGCGGGGGGATAAAGGAGTTGGTGATACTGATATGGGGCTTTCAGGAGATAAAGCAGTGATCCTGCATTTTTCTGCCCCATGGGACAGCAAATATCTGCCCTACCCTGCAGTAGCGCACCCCACAGTAACTCAGAGAGCCGGGGGTGGAAGGATGTGGGGATTCTGTGGCTTCAGGGTGGGATTCCCAAGCAGAGAAGGGGAGGCAGCCCCTCCCCGGGACATGCCAGTGGTGATGCCAGACACGCCGGTCCCCATGGAGGGGCACCCAGCCCGAATTCCCATCGTTGCTGTCTCAGCCACCCCATGAGGACTCAGACTCAGGGCCCCCCCACCTCCAGGTTGGGTTTCCCCCTTCCTGGGGTGCTCAGTCTCCATGGTGGGGCAACATCCTGCTCACATGCTCAGCTGTCGGCTCCTCCTGCACGGATGGGGAAGTGGCTGCAGGATAATTCCGACCCTCCAAACCATCCATTGGGGAGACCAGAGGCAGGCAGGCAGAGCTGCACCCCATGGGGGTCCCCAGGGCATGGACTATGGGATATCCCACACCCAACGAGAAGGTGGAGCCGGACCACAGCCAAGGGATTGAGAACCAGGAGGATGAGGAAGGGCTGGGAGGGATGAGGGAGGCTGCTGGGATCTGGTGTAGGGAACAGACATGGGGTAGATGTTGTTGGGGTGCTCCCTACACCCCCCGCAGGGAGTCGAGCTCCTTCCAGCCCCTTTCAATCACGGAGTGAATGCTGCGAGGAGAAATGCCTTCAAATGAGCGGTTGTGACCGAAAATACCCCCCCCCCCCCCCGTTCCTTGGTCGGCTCATCCCGGATCCCATGGGATGGGGTCTGGGGTCCCCCGCTCCCTGCAGGAGGGATGTGCGAGCCATCGGCTCCTGCAGCAGCTGCAGCCGCACAATGCGACGTCGGGAGAGGGCACCAGCAGCCCAGTTATGCACACACCGATCGGGATTTCGGGCTGCGCAACCCAAGGCAAAGGCTTAAAGCGCCTCAGATCCCTTTGAACCCCCTGTTTTTGAGTGGGGGTGGAGGAAAACCTCACCACCTCCTTATGCGGAGCCCGGGATGCAGATGGAGCCCTTTGCCTGGAGGCTGACGGGAGGATCGGGACCTGGAAACCCTTGTCTCTGGCACTGTTTCCCATCAGGGATGAGCCCGGCTCTTCATTCCCAACCCCCCCGGGGGAGAAAATCTGGAGGTTTGTTTTTTTCCCGCAGTGTAATGACCCCAGCAGGTGCTTTTCCTGCCCCAAGGCTCAAAATAGCTCCCAGGGTTTGGCTTCCTCCAGTTCCTGCCTTCCTCCCGGTCCCCTCGTTCATCTCTTGGGCCAAAACATCTCAGTCCAGGGAGGAGAGGCTGCGGGAGAGTGGGGGGACTTCCCGGAAACCCTTTTCTTTGCATCTTTCTCTTTGGATGGAGATGGAATCATCCTAGGGAAGGAACTTCAGGCTCAGCTTTAGCAGCCACGTTGCCCACGAGTCTCTCTTGGGGAGCAGCTCAGCTCTCACCCCATCATCAGGGACTGGAATATGCTTTGAGGGGTTTTCTCCTGGCAGCTCTTCTGATTTTCCTGCATGAGCTGTGTCCTCTGTCCCTCAGGATGCTCTTGCCCATGTCCCAGCTGGTCCCTTTGCCTCCATGGATTCAACCAGTTTTGGGGAGTGAAATGGCTGAGGGGGACCAATCGCTTAGCCACCATCACTAGCGCTGGTCACTGCCTTATCCAGAGTGTTTCTTTAGGGTGTTGAAACCAGGATCCTCAGTTACACCTCTACTGAACCTTCACTGATGGGTTCCCGCTTCTCCATCACCTCCAAGCCCTGGAGCATCCCGCTGCAGCAGCAGGTCCACAGGGCACCAAATCACCTCTTCCATGGGCACCAGTTCACCCAGGGGCTTCCCAGTATGGGGCTGGGTGAGCCCTAAGCTGGGTCCTGCACCCCAGATCCCCTCCAGCCATGGAAGCAAGAGGAGGAAAAGCAGGAGGAGCAGCCTCTGTGTCCATCAGAGCTCCAACTCATGGCAGGGGACTTGTGGTGGTGCGTCCCTGAGGAAGGCAGCCAGCTGTGGGAACCTCACGGCCGACCATCCCGGAGTTGCTCTGTGTAGTGCTGAATGTCCCATCTCCCATCGCAGCGTCACCGTTCCTCTGCAGCCGTCCCATGGGGACCAGGAGGCTGTTTTCAACGGCTCTCAGATGGTTCAAGTAATGTTTGTGCTGCTCTGGGGCCAAGGGGGAAAGGATTCCATCTGGAAAAGAGGAACAGAGCAGGAGGTGGATCCCCTCTGCTGATAAGGAATTTTCCATGTCTTCAATCGGAATATGTAGGTTTCTGCACATGAGAAGGGTTTGAACAGTTTTTCCTACGATGCACAGAACCTGCCCAGTGAATCTCGGTCCTGAATGAAATATTCCAGCTTGGAGCGATTGGAAGGGACCAATTTGGGCAGCAGCAGAGTCAGGACACAGCGGCTGCAGGGCTCGGGTGGTTGTGCTGGAGGGTGGCAATGTGGTTCCGATCTGTGACATGAGGGGACGACTCTCAAGTTCAGCCCAAGGCCCCGAACCAAGCCAGCCACGTTCTTCACCCCCTGCTTTCTCCTTCACCCCAAATCCTCATCCTCCACTGCCCCTATAGGCTACGAGGTTAAGAGCGGGTGTCCCCAAGCCCCCTCAGCCCCAGATGTGGGGCTGGCTCTGGGGTCTTCCAGCCATGGCACCCATTGGGGTCTTCATCCCTTCCTCAGTATTGCCCCAAAGATCAATTGGAAAATGATGACCCCACCTCAGAGGTCCATAGGGGGAAGAGGTTCCTCACCTTCATCAAACCAGGGCTGGCAAAAGTCATGTTTTCCCTTTTATATTTCATTCCCCCATCCCTTTATTCTTTTCCCTTTCCTGGGAAGTCACTGTTTCACACGAGACTTTGTCCCAGAAAGATCTGTCATCACCCCTGTGTGCTCCAGAGCACTTACAGCCTCCCTCCTCCCTCTCCATGGGCACAGCCCCGCACACAAACACCATCCTGCCTCTCCATGGGCTGCTTCAAAGAGCAAGAGAGGTAAACCAAGAGCTGGGTTTGCTTAAGGGGTGGCCAAGGGTTTTTCCTGTCCTCTCAACTGATTTGCAGGGGTGGGAAGGTTTAACCCCATCCTGCAGCACTGAGCCTGCTGGAAGTGGTGGTCAGGAATAGCTCTTGGCTGTCAGCCTGGCTCGATAACACTCCAGGACTCCCTCAGGATTAAAATAAACCCAGTGCATGGTGAGGAGGCTGCAGCAGGGAGGAGGCCAAGGGGATGGGTTGAGGCAAGAGATGGACACTGGCGTCTCGCTGAGGAGCTGGAGATGAGGCAGACCCCTACTTTCCCCACTGCTGTGCCAAGGACAGCACTGGCAGGGAGCTCAGGGGGTTTGGATGTGTCTTCTCTTCCACTGGATGATGCCTCAGCAGTTCCTCCCTGCCAGGGAAGCACAAAAGCCAATGAGCAACCTGCAGTACCAAGGCTTGGCTGAGCCCCAGGTGCCTGCAGGCAACATCTGGCTCACATCTGGTAGGGCATTAAGTGGGGCCTGACCCCTTTGGTCACTGTGTGGGAGCCTGGGGTGGAGGGAGCTGGGCCATATCCTTGTGCTGGTACCCACATCCTGAGTGACCAGAGGCACCATCCGTGGGTCAGTTCCTACCTCAGAGCATGGGCAGCGCTGCCAATGTGCTTTAAGCACTGCTCTGGGAGGCAGGGCTGAGACAGGCTTGGTGGGAAGGGTCAGTCCGTGGGGAAGCATCTGCTCCTTCATCCATCCTCCAGGATCTGCTGCTTTGAATTATCTCCCAGGAATGCTTTCCACGCTGTGTCATTGCTGCTGAGTGTCTGCTTGGGGATGCATCACCCTGCAAAGCACCGCACTCCTTGCTCCCCACATGACTTCCCAAGGGCCTTGTATCCCGTCGAATGGGACAGAAACCCAGCACAAGTCCTGGAGCAGCCCTGGATCCCAAGGGAAGTCCAGCTGAGGCGCTGCGTCACCGGTGGTCACCCAGGGCTGGTGCTATGGGGTGAGCATTGCTCTGCAGCCTCTCGTCCTTGGAAAAGCTCCAGGTTTTCCCTTTGCTCCTTTTTGTGCCATCTTGTCTGGACCCACTGGCCTGTGGCATTCAAGGGGTCACTCGTCCTCATTCATATCTCATGGAGACATCAATGTCAGCCTCATCCTGCTGGCACCAGCCATGCTCCTCATTAACTTTCCTAATTAAGAGGCCCCTTTCCGTGGCCAGAAGGGCTGTGGGATGGTCCTTGTGATGGAAGAGGTGGAGAAACCCTCAACTTCTCCTGCCCTGAGCACCCGGGATGGCAGCATGGAGCTGCTGCTCAGGGATCTAAACTGAGGCAGGAGGGAGAACACTCAAAGCCCCAAGAAAAGCTGAAAGAAGATGGGTTGAAATGAGCTGCCATCGCCTGGACTTGCCTCCTTGAGGAAGCATTCCTTGACTGCTCCCGAGCCCTGGGGGTGCTCAGTTGGAGTTTCCTTTGTCAGCCAGGCCCTGACATGTCAAACCCCGTGGTGCGTGGTGCTGGCACAGAGCCGGACACCCACCAGCTCCTCCTGCCATGGGCAAGCTTTGGTCCTGTCCCAAGCTCATGGTGCTGAGGAGGAGCAGCCGGAGCAGGAACGCTGGAGCCACACTGTGTCCCCTCTTCACCCTCCTTCATCCCATCTGTGCCAGGGATGGCAGTGGATATGTGCTGTAGCAGCATTATCCAACGCTTCACAACCTGCCACATTTCTCAAGCCGTTTTCTCATTCCAAACCCCAGCAAGACCCTGGAAGACAGGAAAAACCTTCTCAGTGCTTGGCGTCCACCCGAAAATTACCTTTCACAGGATCTTAAGGGATCTCTGGCACTCACCCGGCACAATCCTGGTGTCCCAGAGGAGGAGGAGATGATGCTTTGTCCATCAGGAATGGGCTCTCCACAGCCACCAGCAGCAACATTTGCTCATTCCATCTCTGCAGCCTTTGCCAAAGCCCTGGGACCATTTCCTTGGGCTGGTGGGAGAGCTCCTACCCGCTTTGGCCAACCCCCAGCTGGGCAGCTCGGTTTTGGCATGAAATGGGGCTTTTTGAGGGGTGCTGCTAAAATTAAGTGTGCTGGGGCATGAGTCCAGGCAGGGAGAACAAACTGCAAAGGCACTAAGGAAAAGGAGTGGTTTTTCATCTGTGTTTGGGAGATTTGCATACAATTAAGCCGGGACCTGCCTGCGTTTGCTTCCGCATTGCGCTCCCGTGAGGAACCTGCCAGTTTTCCTGCCCTGCTCCCAGCCAGAGGTTGATTGCAAGGACGTTCCTCGTGGAATGATGGTGGGTGAGGGGGGTCTGGGACTCCCTGGGGATGCTCTTTCCACTGTGGTCCCCTGCCCTGAGCACCATGCGTTACCTCTGGCATAGAGCTGGGTACCGACTTCCTCCTTGTGCTGGAGGATGTGTGAAGAGACACGCTGGGAGATGCTCCAGTGATTGCCTCCCATAAATAGCACGGTGTTTACATGAGCCTGCCATCCTCAGTTTATTTTTCTCTCTGCAGAGCAAACAGATTGTTCAATCCAAATAAGCTCTCCTGGCCCCGGTGCTGGCACAGCCCAAAGGCACACTGCTGCAGGCCCCAGGCACACCTCGGATGCTCAAACCCCTCAGCCCCACACTGGTCACTTGGCCAAGGAGATGAAGGGGAAGCCCGTGGACCACCAGCTGAGAAGCCCAGAACTGGGTCTATGATGGTCCCACACTGTTCACATCTCCTCCTTGGGATGTGCAGACTGATGGAGAAGAGGGTGAGGGTCAGCCCAAAGGGGCTGGGACACCTCTCACGGAGGCAGAGCAGAACAGGAGAGGACAACTCACCAGAGGAGGGAGAAGGGATGGCAAGAGGTGCAGATGTGATCTGGGAGCATCCCCTTGCTGCAGATCGGGGGCCATATCCCTGCAGCACTTGGATGGACCAACCACACTCCTGGGGAGTGAATTATGCATGATGAGCCTAGTCCATGCTTGGGAAGAGCCCCTGCAGGGCTTGGCTGCTTCAGCTCCATCACTCCCATTCCCTCCGCACTACCCAGCCAAGAGGTGAGATTTTGGGGGTGACCGTTTTCCCCCTAATTCTAGGATCTTCAGTAGCATCTGATCCAGCCTCACCACCAGTTTGGGGTCACTGTTCCCAACCAGGACCCTTCGCCTGCCCCAGCAGCTCTGTTTAGCACAAAGAACGCATCCAGCCCCGCGCCTCCCCAGCCTGGGGAATGCAGCCCCATCCCAACCCAGCAGGATGCAGGTTGCGCGGGGGTCTCACCCCGGCACACCCCAGCAGTGATTTGGGGTGCACATTATCAGTCAGCTCCCGGGGCAGCCCCCACGGCCCTTCGCACCCCTTCTGCTCTGAGTGGGGAGGCGAACGGCCCCGTCCGTTGATGCGCTGGGTCCTCGCTCCCCTCGAGCGCAGGCGCTGCCTCCACGCCCGGAGCCTCCGTCACACCCGACCTCCAAAACCGGTTTTGGTGCTAAACCCGGGACCAGAGCCGTGCCGGGAGCTCGGGGCTGGCACCGGCACCGCTGCTCCCCCCGCTGCGGCTCCACCCCCACCTCCCCACTCTCCCCCCCTCCCGGTACTTCCCGGCCTCGACGAGCCCCAAATCGGGTCAGTCGCTCTTTAAACGCCTGGAAGGCTGCGCCATGTGATGCTCCAGCTCCGGTTGGGAGCCGGCGGAGCCTGCGGGAGCGGAGCGGTGCCGGGCACCGGGCTCCGGGGACCGCGCACAGCGCCGAACGTCCCGGGCATCCCTCCGGAGTCCCGCAGCATGCCCCCGGCGGCACCCTGCGGGTGAAGAGCTATTCGTGTGCTGGGGTGAGGGCACCCCGAAACAAGCCCTTTGCTTGCGGCACAAGGTGAGGTCCATGTCCGGCCCGGGGCGGGCGGCTGCTGCCGGGCAGGGACCAAAGAGGGGGAGAATGGGGGTCCTGCTCCGGTACCTCGGTCCAGAAGGGCTCCGCCGGGTTTGGTCCCACGGCTCCGGGGGCAGTGGTGAAGCGGTGGAGGTGAGTGCAGAATGAGTCCCTGGGGTCGGAGCGCCGGGGGACGGCACAGGGCTTGGCGGAGGGGAGGAGGGGGGGTCCTAATTCCCACCCACCCCCTCCCCAGGCTCCATCCCGGCTCGCAGCACAGCCAGCGATGCCAATTGCAAACCGTATCCCTGGGTGTTTGCAGGTGACCGAGAACCCCAGCAAGGGGGGGGCCGCAGCACCATGGCACACCCCGTCTCAGCCTTCCAGGTTGCCTACATCTCCATCGAGGTCCTCATCGCTTTGGTGTCCGTGCCGGGGAATATCCTGGTCATTTGGGCTGTGAAGATGAACCAGGCGCTGCGGGATGCCACTTTCTGTTTCATCGTCTCGCTGGCGGTGGCCGACGTGGCCGTGGGGGCTCTGGTCATCCCCCTGGCCATCATCATCAACATCGGACCGCAGACGGAGTTTTACAGCTGCCTCATGGTGGCCTGTCCCGTCCTCATCCTCACCGAGAGCTCCATCCTGGCGCTCCTGGCCATCGCTGTGGATCGATACCTGCGGGTGAAGATCCCTGTCAGGTAGGAAAACACATTGGGATGAGCTCTGTGGTGGATGCTGAGGGGAGGAAAGGGAGCCCCAAGCTCTTGGTGAAGCAATGGGAGAAAGGTCTTCCTTCACGCTGCTGCTGCTGGGGCACATTTGGCTGCAGCAGTGATTGGGGCAGGCTGGGCTGGGGGGGTCCTGGAGCCTTTGACAGCTTCACTTGAGGCTTCAGAGGGTGCTGGGGAGCAGGCAGAGGTTACATTGTGGTCCCTCATGGGGTCCCACTGCGCATGGGAGGGCATCAGTGGTGCTCCAGGGAGTGAAAAGAGGACGATCGATTTGTCTTCAACCCAGTCTTTGCCTCACCATGGGCAGCACACGAGCACAGGGGTGATACCTTGTGTGCTCATGGACATGTGTGGCACAGTTCTGGGTTTTGAGGGACCAGAGGTGCCAGCCTGGCATGTACTATAGAGCAGGCTTACCCAGGAGAGCCCCTGCCTATGGGGCTGCCCCACATACGTCTCCTCTCCCTGTTTTCCCCCTTCTCCTCACCTCTATCTGTTGTCAAAGCCAAGCCCATAACAAGTGCGGTGGGGTGTAAATGAGGGGTACGAACTGTATCTGAACTCTACTGCTCCAGGAAGAGGTATTTAACCACTTCATGGCTGGCTCCTGGGGAGGTGCTGCAGCCCCTGGGGCTGAGGGGATGGAGCTGTGGGCCTGGGTTCCCACAGTGGGACCGGGCTTGTCAGTGGGGCTGGAAGGGAGCTGACACACGGCACTGGTACCTGCACATTGCACCTCAGTGCGGTCACTGTTGCTGGTTCCCCTTGCTCTGTTCAAGGATGCCTTTGCCGGGCTCATCAGCTCCGGGAAGGCTCTGGCTGCTGAGAGCACTGCTGGAAAGCTCAGCCCAGCCGGATGGCTGAGCATGAACCCAGCTCATGTCACCCCACAGACCCTTTGCAGCTCAGTCACCAGCTCCAGCCTGTTAGCTGGAGGGGTCCGTGGCCCTTCCTCAGCACAAAGAGCCCAGAAAAGGACACAACCCTCTTGTACTTGGTGCTGCCCAGACCCTCCCAGGAGCAGGAATCACCTCCCTGTACAGGGAGACAGTGACCTGAGCCTGTTCCCTTGTGCTCAGTGTCCCTTGGATCCACTGGATCATCACTGTGGGGCTTCTCCTGCACCCTTGGCCCACAGGAGCTGCTCGGTGAGAGACCATAAGGCAGAGGGGAGGCACAGGTTAAACCCCAACCCCTCCCCGCCACAGATGATTCCTGAGGCTGTTCCCGACTTCCTCCCTAAGTGTGATTTTCCCAGCCTGACAAATCCTTGTCTCCCAGCCCTCAGTCTGTAACTGAAGCGATTCTCACCCTGTCATTGATCTGGGTGCTTTTTCAGTTCTACCTCCCCTGCATGCTGGGGCTGCATCCAGGAGTGGGAGTGCTGCAGCTTTATACATAGAACACCGCCGAGCTCTCAGCAGTCATTTTCCTAACAAATCCACTCTTTTTAAGTCCATTCCTGCCTCTGAGCAACAAAGGGGAAGATTTCTGCCCTGCGCCCAGGAGTTTTCCCGCAGCAATATTCAGCTGTGAACAGTTCGGGTGGGCTTTCCTTATGCGATATCGACCCTGACATTTCCTGTCCCATTACGTGGCTGAGCACTCGGCATCAGGAGGTTTCCCTCTGAGGTTCTGTAGCCTGCTTAGCATTGAAAAGCTTCATAGCCACGACAAGAAGGGTTCGGCTTCATCGCTCTCCCATTCTCTTATCCCCGGGTGCTTCCTCCTCTCCCTGGCAGTTGGCAGATGCAGTGATTTCAGGTGATTTTGTGCCACAGCAGCAGCAAAACACAACGTTGGAGATCACAAATAGCACAGAAACCATCACCAAAGACTCTTCCCTGAACCTGGAATGCGGCGTTTCCCCCCACCCGTGCTGGATGCTGAGAGGTGATACTGACAACATTTTGACAGCTCCAATCACAGCTTCGTGGTGTCGTTCCTCACTGCGACACCGAACCCAGAAGTGTGTAAATGGGTGCTGAGGTCCTGCGACAGCGCTTGGGTTCCCATCGAGACACATGTGTGTCTCCGGGGTCCACAGGCAGCGGTGGCACTCACAGGGACCTGAAGGTGATGTGGGGGGATCTGTGCCCCGGGCACATCCATTGGGCAGTCAGGATACGGAGCAGGGACATCCTCTCTGGCATGTTGGCATCGGGCATGGAGGGGATGGGGTGAGCAGACGGGGTGCTTGCTGCAGTGCCAAAGAAAGCCCCCACACAAGGCTGGCACAGGGTGGGTACTCACCAGTGGGATGCACATATGGACAAGAGGACAAGTGGGTCTGCAGCCCCACTACTGTCTCTGCCAAGGCTTTGGGGAGAGGGGACAGCAAGGAAGCAAAATGCATCTTACAGAGGCAACCAAAAAGGACTGGGAGCATCAAGGAGAGAGGCTCCGGGCATCCCTGCTCCATCCTTGTGCTGGCCACCCCCCCTTTGCCAGTGCTGGGTCCCGAGAAATCAGCACTTGCATTTTGGGTTCTATGAAGGGTGTGCAGGGTTTCCACATCCTTGCCATGTACCCGCCAATTGGGGTGAGAAGCCAACGGGACTGTTGTCTGGGAAGAGTTGTCTGGAGGAGAAGCCAGGTCACTAGTGGATTCTCTAGGTTTTCTATTTAATTAGGCAGAGTCAGGACTGGAAGGGCAAGGAGCAGGGAGTGTGGTGCATCACAGCGGGGATCCTGCTCCAGTTCCCATGTACACCCAGCCCTGGGGGCTGCAAGCCTGGGGGAACCACCTTCAGCTTTGCTGCTTCTTCTAGCAAATATGTGGGCCTGTCTGCCCATGCACCCCATGGAGTGCAAGCTCTGGGGCAGACCAGGAGCTTTGCGGTACCAGGGGTGTTTTCTGGCACAATGTGTTGAGTTAATGGTGCCCTGAGACATCTGGGATGTGTGGGATGGCAGCAGGAAAGTGGCATCCGATGTTGTGTCTCCCTGCTGCTATGGCCGTGTTTCCTATGGACACAGAAACACAGAGGAGCGTGGGTCACTCGTGCAAGGTGGAGGCAGGTTTTGTGGGATGGAGAGGGGCTTTCATGGCTCTGTGTTGGTACCTTTTTCCTCCTGCTCCTGGAGTGCCCATCCAGGATATCCCACTGAACCCTCTCCCTCTGCCCCAAGCCCCCAGGTAGCATCTCTCCAGTCTGCTGGCATCTGCAGGATGCTGCCTCCCAGCAAAGGGCATTTTCTTGACCCTGGAGGGATGCAGGAGCATCGCTGGGGTTGAGCAGACTGGAGCAGAGGGTACCACTATCCCGAGGCTCCACAGGAACTGCTCTAAACAGCTGGAAACCACCTAAAATAGGTTTGCTGCTTTCCTGCGGGTGGAAGCGCTCACATCTCCCCTCTCGCATCCTTCCTCCCCTCCTGGCCTCAAGGCAGGACCCCCCCTCCGCCATCCTCTCCGCCGGGCGCAGCAGGGCCCCCAGCCCAGCCCGAACTTCCCTCTCACAGCCGGGCCTGGGGAAGATGAAACGAGTTCAAAGGGAGGGGAAGCAGCCATGCAGGGGCGTCCGGCAGGAACAGGCCCCTTGGCAGCAGGATGCTGGGGGCCGGAGGGATGTCGGGGGGGGCGGGTGTAGCTCCTCTGGCGCCAGCCCCTGCCCTATCTCTGCTCTGAGATGCTGCACTGCACTTTGGGGAGAGGGCCATGGCAGCAGGGGCAGGTGTCCTTGGGACATGCTGAATAGTAGCCCCTTGCCGGGGATGCTGGATGTACAGGTCCTATCCTGGTGCGTCCCTGGGGGTCCTCACCTTGACCACTTTGCACCATCAGCTCTTTCCTCTGAGTCTTCAAAACATGTGCCAGGTAGATAGAAGTTGGAGAGATCTGCTGATAGCAAGAACCCTTGTACGTGGGAGTCTCTCACTCCACAACAAGGACCTCCAATGCCCACCAGAGGAGCATCCCACAAGGCAAACTGCTGTTTATATAGCTGCAGGTTTTGAACATGCATGTGAGGCTGCAGAGCCATGGAAATTAGACCGAACTGGAGTTAAAATTGCTAGGAAATAGTGGTGGAGGCAGTAGGAGATGGTTTAGAAGAGCCCTCTCCTGAGCCTGATGAGATAAACCAGCTCAGGCATGATGGGAGCATCCCTCAGCCCTGGACTGCAGCACTTGGAAGCCAAGGAGATGAGAGCTGCAGGTAGCCTTCGATGGTCCTGGTGATGGATCTGGGAAGCTTTCCCCCCTTGACCCCCCTGTTGTCCAGGCTCTTGCTGGGATTGCAGCGCTCTTTCTCCTTCTCTCCGGGCCTGCCAAGGGCTGCAGGCATGGGGCCAGCTGGGGCTGGGTCACAGAGAAGCCTCAGCACCCTCAGCCAGCTGGGTCATGGAGCAGGGCTTGTGGCTGGGATGGTTTTCCCGCCTTTCTTCCACTGTGATGGGGATGAGGAGGACATTGGGATGAGACCCCGCTTTGGCCCAAATTCCCAGGCACCAAAGCACATGGGAAACCTTTCTAGCACTCCCAATGCTAAGTGATGGGAAGCCTCCTTGGGCATTTGGGTTCTGAGATCCAGCAAATGTGTTCAGGATGGAGATAAGGAGGTTTTTGGACCAGGCTGGGATGTGTGGTGGCCCCGATGCCTGTGGGAGCTGCTCCTCTGGGGAGGTACCAAATCACAGCAGCAGATTTTGAGCCTCTCATCAGAGCAATGGAAGAAGTGGAAATGTGTGTTCCATCTGAGGGCAGTTTTTGGCCAGACAATGGGTTTCATGGCTAACCAGGGAGGCAAAGGTGACTGGAGATGCCTCAGCCTGGCCGAACCGTCAGTGAGGGTGATGGCAAAGTGACTGCATCCACCAGGGCAAGGGAATAAACCAAACCCTGATTGTCTCAAGGCTTATTTTTGGTCTTGGAGGAAACACCTCACAAGCATCCAGGTGACTCAGAGCCAGGAGCATGAGCTCAGGGAGCTGCAGGGGATGTTTGCACCCAGGAGCTCCTCTAGGTTTCCTTCAACCTCCATTACTCATTATCCACCCTTATAGGCCCTGCCCCTGTGAAAACAGATTGAATTCCCAATGAAAGAGCTCCCATTTGTCCTAATTGGGGGTCTCTGCAGCCACCTCTTTTATTCCTTCCCTTGCCGCCCTCCACCAGGGGTATGTTTAGCAGAAGAGGGTGATCTATGGACACCTTCATTCCCAAGGAACAGGCGCACCTGAAGCGAGGATGGAGCTTAGAAGGCAGAAACCCCACAGGGAGGTTTGTTGGAGCCTTTGAGCTGTTTTGAAGCTGCAGCTCCCAGCACCCTGCACCAGCTCAGCTGGTGGGTTCTAAATCAGAGCCAGCGTTTCACACCGCGCTCTGCTCAAACCAATCCCAGGGTGCATGGATGAGCTGTGCCGGATCAGGAGCTCAATTCTGGCATCACCAAAACACGCAGAGCCCTGGCAGCAGGATGGGCTTTACCAGCATGTTATATTGGTCTTAAGATCTCAGTAAATATCCGGGTGAGCTGGTTTGCAGCATGATGCTTTGATCCACGGAGTGGTTTTCAGCCAAGAGCAGGCTATGTCAGAGATCCCTGGGAGAGGGGACATCTGGAGGAGGCTCAGTGGGATCACACACAGCTGCAGCAGCAGCACTACGAGACGTTTGCCAGCAGACACAAAATCAGGTCACTCTAACTCCAGATGCTGCCGCGGCGGCCAAAGGAAGAGATTAAGGCTGACAGCGATGTCTGCAGCTCCAGGGCTCTTATGGAAGGCTTGGGAATGGGTGTCCCCTCCTTGGTGTCTATGGGTGTTCCCTCCTTAGGATGCAGCAAGGATCTGACTGTGGGATGCTCCGTTATCAGTAGCGTAAAGGGAAGGGGAGAAGAGCAGTGCATCCTGTGCAGGGATACTCTGGATGTCCTCCAATTTGGGCTCATTCCCAAATTCTCTCTATTAAAAGGAGGAGGGGAGATGTGTGTCCCAATAGACCCTGGACAGGTTCCCTGGGCAGCAGCACCCACCTCATCCCAGCCCTTCTGTAGATCCGAGCAGGGTGCTCCCCATGCTGGCTAATGTGCCCAGGGTACCATTCCACCCTGACCCCGTTTGTTATGGGTTGACATCTGGTCCCTCAGCAGAGCTTAGGCTGAGCTGCAGGGCAGGGCACAAATACCAGCTCCTTGCTGCTGATGGCTCTCTGCTGCAGCCCAATATCCTGATTCGGGATGCTTTTTTCCCCTCCATCTCCTCAGGTTTTCAGGTGAAAGCACTGCCCCTTGACAAGGCATTACCAGTACATTTGGAGGCATGTTTCCAGGGCAATAATACATTCACAGACAGGGAAACTGAGGCACAGAGCCTAACTGTGGCTTGCTCAGCATGACCCCACCACACAGGGAAGGGAGCTGGGGTACAGCAGGGATGGAAGCTGAGATGGAACACTTGCCAGCTTGCATTTCTTCATCCCATGGCAATATAAACTGACCATGAGGTGAGGAGCACCGTCAGGGCCACTTGGACATGGTGGGATAGGCAGGGAAGTGTCTGCAGTATGACGAGGTCCCTCACTGTCAGTGAGTGATGATCCTGTGTTCATGGTGCAATAGTCCATCAGACCCAAGGTTGAACAGCAGAGCCCAAAAACCACCGCCAGCCCCAGAGCTGCAATTTGCAGACCCATCAGGAGCAGAACCACTGAGCACTTCAGAGGTGGCCTTACCTTCTCTGGAGTGCCTGGGGTGCTTCCAAGGGCTCCGGGTTGGTGGAGGAGATGGCAAAGCACATTGGACCATGGTGTCCAGTGCTTTCCAAGGGCCCTGTGCTGGCAGCAGGACAAGTGAAACACCCTGCAGGAGGCTCTGCCAAAGCTAAAGCTGCTGACTCAGCCTGCCGGGTCCCCACCAGCCCAGCCTGGCCCTGCAGGCAGCATGTCAGGACTGAGTCAGGACCAGCTCACCATAGTGTGTGCCATCATGGCAGCCATCCGGTGCTGGAGCTGGCTCAGGGCATGCTGGAGCCCTTCAGTGGGAGGTCCTGGGTCTTCCCCCACCCCTGATGTGGAAGAATGCGACTCCATCAGTGGGAGGCATCATCTTTACTGCTCTTACAGAAACGGTCCCAGCTCTGCTCCGTGTGATGGAGCAGAAGTGACTCAGGGGTCAGGGCTGGGCATGCAGCAGGCTCAGGCACTCCTCTGCCATGGAGCCAGCACCAATCCACTCCCCAGTGAGTCTCCATATCATCACCCAGCCCTTGGCATGTGGTCTGGCTCTGGCTGGACATGTGCCATGTGGCCACCAACAGCCAAGCCACCCCCCTTTTACACCCCAGGGTGCATCATAGCCTGGTTTTTCAAGCTTATGTGCAGTGTTGGAATAAGCTCCAGTGCGTCTTTAAAGTGCCACATTGACCAGAAAGGGGATTTTGGCCATAAGCTTGGATGGGTGCTCTGAGGGGACATGGCAGCCACCACAGACTCTGGACCACCAAGGGTAGAACAGGCAAGGCTGGGCAAAGGCTCAGGGATGGGGATCGTGGAGCTGCTGCATTCAAATGGCCATGTTCAAAATCAGCCTGATAGTGGGGAGGAATGGCACTGTCATTCCCAGGGATTCAGTGCTCTGATTCCTCAGGAGTCTCAGCATGAAGAGGGGCTGCAGTGGCACCGGTCAGAGTAGACATGAGGGAGACACAAGGGGTCTGAAGTTCAGGAAGTCAGTGTGTTGGTGGGTCTGGATCCTATTGTGGAGGCAGAGGCGATAGAAAGGTCACTGCTGCACAAAGGAGGATGGAAAAAAGGAGGAGGCAGAGAGGTGAAATGCTCTGGGAGATGAGTTTCTGCATGACACAAGGAGGACTCGTTTCAGTGTGCGAAGAAACTGCTTGGCTGGATAGAAAGCTCTGGCTAGCAGAAGGGCAGGGAGAAACCCTGCATGCCCACAGACACAAGTCCTGGGGGTTGAGGTCCCTGCAGACAGCAGGACATGGAGCACTTTTCACAGTGATGCTGGCAGATATCACAGGGATGGATGGGGAGAACTGAGAGTGTGAGATGCTGATGGATGGGGAGGAGCGGTCCCAGGGAGTCGGTCCTTTTGGAACGCATCTCCTCCAAGGTGACCTGAACTTCCAAGCTCATGAGATGGGAACCCAGCTGTCCCAGAGGCTGCCCAGGCTCCTGGCAGGAACAGAGATGCCTTCTCTGGCAGCACGGCCTCCCAGCTGCCGGGGCAGGCGCAGGATGCCCAGTCACAAGAAAGAGCAATTGATGCTCTCCAAAGCAGCCACAAAAAGCCCCACAGGCACTGAGGTGTCCTGCAGAATAGCAATGAGCTGAGCATCGCCAGCACCCATCCCCAGCACCGCCTGTGGCCAGGCACAGCTGCCTTTCCAAACGGACAGATCTGGGTATTAAGGAGACATCACTGGTGATGCCATCAGGAGAAGAGTATTAAATAACCCCAAGTGGTTGAGATCCTTCTTCCTATAGAGCAGAGGCAGCAATTAATGGGGCATGAGTAGGGGAGGAAGGGTGATGATGCTTTTGGTGATGGAGGGCATTGCAGAGCAAGATCAGCCACTGGAAAGTTTGGCAGCATCTGGGTTTGCCCTTCACTGCCCTGAGCCCAGTGAGACACAGCAGCTCCCCTTTATGCCCTCGCCCCACATCTTGCTGCCTTTTTCAACCTCTCCACCATCCCTTCCTTGCGTGGGCTTTGCCCCCAGCACTGAGCCGGGGACCACTTTCATCAGCTTCCACAGTTTGATTGGATTGATCTTAAGAGCAAAAGCCTCTGCTCACAAAAAGGAGCTGGAGGAGGGAAGAGGATTCTTGTCTTCCTCACCCGCCTCCTTCACTGCTGTCGCTAAGACTGGCCATGGTGTTCTTGCATGCGGACCCCTGGGTACCAGTGATGCCCGAGCAGGACCACAGGGACACAGCCAGGAATGTGACATGCCCCAGTCCTGGACCTTGCGTGGGGTGACAACATCACCTTTCCATCAGTCCTCAAAGGAGCACTGGAGCACAGAAATCCAGCACATCACTGGTATGGCTGTCTATCAGCCTTCCCCAGCCCATGTCTCTCCCTAGATCCAGAGACCAGGATGATTTTTTTCTTGGCCTCTTTCATATAAGGGAAGTGCCAGCCTCTGGCATCAGGGATGCTTTCTCATTCTACTCAGTTCATTTTGCTTCACTTGGCACATCACAGTCCCCCTCTGCGACTCAGTTTCCCCATCTGTTCACAGAGGGAATGATGCTCTACAAACACTCCAATAGCACCAAGAGGATGATGCTGAGAAACACTGCCTCAGCCACAGCCAGAATTAGCACAGTCTTACAGACCAAATGATTTCTCTTTCCTTTCTGCACTGCTAACAACACTCAGTGACTCAAACCTTGTACTGCACAACTGAAGCACTCATTTCTCTGGGTGCAGAGAGCTCTGTTCACTGCAGCACTCAATGGTCAAGGCTGGGAGAGGGCTTAGAGCACAGCCTGTGTCCAGATGGACACAACAAAACCTGTGCTGAGCCAAGCCCACGTGGGTGAAGGCAAGAGGGGTTTATTATAAGGGAAACCATTCCCCACATTCCTCACTGCTGGGACACAGGAGCCTTATGGGCTCAGAGAGGTCTGCTTGCTCCAGAGAAGCTCAGGGTGTGCTCTGATACCAGCAGCTGTCCCCACCTTGCTTTTACACCCTCACAACATCTCCATCTCCAGGAGCCTGGGGGCCTCCTTGCATGTCCCTTGTGCACCAGGGAAGGGGGATGCTGGGTCCTTCACAGGGTCTGGCACATTCCCTGTGCCTGGGAAGGACTTGTTCCTGCCCACTCCATGCATCCTTCATCTCCATGCCCGGCACCAGTCAGGCTGCATGGGCAGACTTCTGCTATGTCTGCCCATTGCTCCTTGTCTGGATTCAACTGCCAGAGTCATTACGAAGACGCACGGGGTGTAATTTATGCCCAGCTAATGCATTACACTGGTCTTGGGTCTCAGCTTTTTCTCTCCACCATCCTGCTGAGCTGCTGAGCTGCTTCCTTCAGGCAGCAAGGTCAGTTTGCCTCCAACGGAATAAATAACCTTTTAAATCCGAAAGGAAACCCCAGCATTTCCATAATAAACTCCAGGTTTGTTTTGCTTTTGCACTTTTTAGTTGTTTTCTTGGTGATAGATCAATTCTCTGCAGCGAGAGAACATTTGATTGTGGTTTTAACTGGAGCCTTCCCATTCAGTTTGGCATTTCATTTGGCTGATTGAGATATATAGATTCATCCCAGCATAAATAAGTTAATGGCTTGACATGTATGTACTCCGATCCTCATTTTTCCTGTTCAAGGCTCTTGTTGGGGGTTGAATGGCACAGGTTTTCCTCCATCTTTGTGGCAAGTTGTGTTTGCACTGACACTGGAAGTCAACTGTGGCGTGAAACGGCACCTCCAAAGTGATTTTCACTAATAGCAAGTATATATAGCCAAAAATCCAATTAAACTAATCTAATCCAATCGCTTTTTGCATCTGAAATTGATCTTTTAATCAAGGGAAATGCGCATTGGGCAGAAGGTGCTGAACTGGTTGTTTTGGGTTACTGTGTCCTCTGAGGTTTAGAAACAGCAGAACTCGCCGGCACATCCTTATGCTTATTTAGACCTTGGGTGGTGAAAACAACCTCCCTCAATTTGTGCACTTCCATCCAATTTCTCCATCTCGAGCGCGTTAATCTTCGAACTGGGCCATGTGCAAGAAGGGAAATGTTCCCTTTGCAGCGACAAATTGTGCTCTGAGGATCCTGGCTGGAGATAACAAGTTGTAGCCTAAGAAACTGAGGAGCTGAGTTGTTGATTGTGAAATGAGGAGTCGGGTGAGCAAGCAGAAGTGCAGAAAACAAGGAATTAAAAGGCAGATGATACTGATCTCTTGTTTCAGCTGTAATGTGGGATATGTCTTCTTCTGAGGAGTCCTTCTGCACCAGAGAGATAAAGACATACCTCAGCCCTGCTTTATGGCTGGGTTAACACCTCTTAACAGGAGGTGATGTTTTCAGTTTCCTGCCTCCCGTTTATCTCAGGAACAGGTTGAATTCAGATTGAATGCCAACAGCAGGTCTCAAGACCCCTCTTATTTCCCTTCTAATTGGGCTCTCCGATTTGCTCCTGCCTTTTAACAGCTCTCGCTGCTTTCCAGACTCACCTGGTTGGAGGCATCCTCTGGGTACTGATTTATCCTCTCCTTTAGCAGCATTCACAGTGAATGGTGGTGACACGCAGGGAAGGATGGTGGCACTGGGCAACCTGCCCTGGTGCTGGACAGATGGCACCAGGAGCTTCCTTAGCTGGTGCCTTCCTCCTGACACATCCGGCTTTCTGCAAGCCCCAGTGTTTTGTGGGATGGAGTATGAGCCACGGAGGCCTGGGGAGCACAGTCACACCAAGCATTTTAGCTCTCATTTCAGTTTCTCATGGAGCCCACATTTGACAGGTTTGGCATTTGAAGTGGTTTAAAGAGCTGCTTTCTTGCCTTCGCTGTCCCCTCCTCTTCCCCCTCTCTTCTCCAATTTGGGCGCTGACTTTCAGAGTCCTCATTTCAAAGATGTTCTTTTGCATAAAGAACAAAAATATGCAGTGCATGAAAAACTCAAGTACAATACAAACAGCAATTGAAATAACTCGCTGTTTATCCAGCAAAGGCCTGGATTTACCCTGAAGATAGCCAAAGCTGCCTTTTATCCCTTCTCCTTTGTACTACACAAGTGCCTTGCCCTGGCTTCTCTCATCACACAGTGACAGAGACATGCCTGGGCAAACAGCTCCCAGGCAGTCACCACGGCAGGGGCAAGGCTGATGTATGAGAGCCTTTGAGGTGACCAGATGCTCAGAGCTATGGTCCAGGGCAGACGACCTGAGAACCCTGGCCAAGCGCATTGATGCTGGGTGAGAAGCACCTCCAGCACAGCACAGAAGGGGATGCACGTGGGTTTGAGCATCTGCTCCTGAAACCTTCTTGCCCTGCTGAAGCTGCTGGAGGTGGGCTGCTCCCAGAATAGAAGGGGCTCAGCTGTGTGATGGGGACGTGCAGGACCTGCCCTCACTTTCAAGCCTGTCCTCCTCTCCAAGGAGATGTTTGCACACCAAATCCCTGTTTTTGACAACAAAACTGTTCAGGCACTAAAAATGTCCACTGAGTTTATTGCTCAGGGGTAACACTGAAAACAAGCCCATCGCATCCATCACACTGGCCATCAGGGGTGTAGCCAGCTTTCTAAATCTCACCCCCATCTCTTAGGGACTGGGCTATTCCTCTCTCTGTGTTCTTACTCCCAAAGTCCTGGTGCTAGGGAAGAATCTCAATTTCTGATTCTATTCTCGTTTAAAGCAGCACTTCTCATGCTTTGCATCACAGAGAAATGCTCAAAAACACCACTGCCTGAAATGAGGAGCCAAAAGACAAGAACATCACAGTTTTTAACCCACAGTTCTAAGATTCTTCACTGTTCTGTGATTTGCAGCCATTGCCAATGGAGTTAAATCATTTTTCCCTACCTCGGGGTCCTGGAAGGAGAAGCCAGCGATCCAGGAATGTTCTGTGGGCCTATGACCACACATAGAGCTGGGAGGGAGCCCTGGAGATCCCTGGGTGCAAAGTTAAGGCTCAGCACAACTTGCACCCTACTAACCAGGGACACTGTTGCCCATTAGCAGGAGGGTGAGATCCTGAACATGGCGACCAAGGTGCAGGCACTCAGCACCCTTGGGTGCCCCTGGTGCTGACCACAGCCTCAGGCAGTCTCACAGCTCCCTTTGGGGTATGCAGGGTCTGCCTGGGGTTAGAGGGCAGCACTCCCCATAGACACTAATTCACCATCTCCATCAGGTATCGGATGCCCTGTGTGTCCCCTGCCCCTTGCCTCATCCCCATCCACCCGCATTTCGACTGCCAAGCACTGAGCAGTCCTTGCCAAGAATTCCTGCTTACACAGCCACAGAGCACTTGAACGTGTCAGGATCCAGCCACAGGCTGTAAACCAAGCCCAGCCTGAAAACAAGCTCAACTTTATGTGCATAAAGGATTTATCCCCGCTGCCGGAATGAAGGATGCTGCTTGAAGGAAGTGAGAAAAACAGCCTTTCTCATTGAGCAGCAACGGACAACACGTGCTCCTCTGCCTTCTTTGGACAAGAGCAGTGTCTCTTCCACACCCAGGGCAGTCTGAAGGGGAAGGATGCTTGCGAAGTCCCTGTGCTCTCCATCCTCCCTCCCTGTGATCTCCAGCCCATGCCTTGCAGCATCCTGTCACAGTGGGATGCCCAAGATGATGCCATTGGCACTGATCCATTGCAGAGCTGCCATGGAGGTTACTCACATCCCACCTCTGAGATGAGGATAACTGGGCAAGAGGTCTGAATGGGGCTCTGCAGTTACTGGATGCCTGCTGTTTGTTCCCGAAGATGGGCTGTGATTCATCACCAGAGCCTAAACAGGCTTCAGGGATCCAACAGCTACTTCTCCATCGAGGCCAGAAGCAGCAGCAGGAGGGGTATGTGACTGCTTGGCATTGAACTCATCCAGGCTGGTGTGATGTTCTGTCTGCTCCTAAGGCCCAGAGATGTGATAAGTGTCTTTGGCTCAGCAGGCAAAGATTTACTTCAATCCTCCAGCTGGACTAAGGCAGGTTTATACTCAAAACCCAGGTGGACAGTGAGAGTTACTGGGAAGCAGGGAAGGAAGCCCTTAAGAAGCCTCAAGAAGTGATACTGCCCCACAGAAGATATCAAGCTGAAGATCAGCTGAGCTGTGATGTGCTTTGAGGATGATGGCACCAAGAGAGCAGCAGATGTGGGAGGATGTGTTTGGCTTCTGGGCCCACGTTATGGACCGCTGGAGCTGGGGGGAGACACCTCTTCCCATACTTGCAGCCATCCACTGGATGTACAACCCTGATGGACTCATGCTTTGAGCCTCCAATCTGGGGTGAAGATACCCTGACACATCCTAGCTGGCCTATTGAAGCATCATTTCCCATTTCCAGGCATCCCAGAAAACCCTTTTCTCCCTTATTCCTGTGGAGATGTTTGTGTCCCTGGGGCTGCTTTTGGATGTACCCACATCACTCTTTCTTGCCATTTGCTGGAGCTGTGGCCACAGCAGCTTCACCCACCACAAAACCAAGCACTCACCGAAGCCCTGGGGATTTCAGTGTGTCTCAGTGTGTGGGGACCAATTTGGGCAGGATAGATTTGTTCTCAGAAGCCTCATCATCACCCTCGCCTTCATCCATTAGGGATTTACTGGCTATTGAAAGGGGTCAGGAACACTCGGTGGCCTTGCCAGCTGCTTGTGCTTCACTGTCACTTGTGCAGGGTAATTCCTGTGCAGAGAGCTACAATCTTAGGATGGTAAAACCAAATCCTGACACAAGCTGGGCCAGGAGGAACTTCAGTGGGATGCAGACAACACACAGCACTTATGGATCTACACACTCCCATGCAGATGCTTCTGACCTCTCTCATACTGGCTTTGGGTGAGGTTTGAGCCAATCATAGAATCCCAGACTGGTTTGTGTTGGAAGAGACCTTAAAGCTCATTCACTTCCAGAAGAACTGCCTAAGATCCCATCTCAATCTCCCTTCTGGCAGGTTAAACCCATTTCCCCTTGTCTTGTCCCTACAGACCCTTGTCCAAAGCCCCACACAGCTTGGTGTCAGTGGCAAACTTGCTGCGAGTGCTCGATGCCACTCTCTATGCTGCTGACAAAGACTTTGGCTCATTTTCTAGACCTCCAACCCACAGGTCAATGCAAATATAACGCTCCCAAAGCTTCTCCTCTTGTTCTGGTTCAAAAGCTTCAAAGACTCCAGGTCTAGTTTGAATAAAACCATTTTGTTCTTCAGTATTTCCTTGAATACCCTTTTTGTCCAGAGAACACCTGCAGTTGCGCAGCCAGCCCCAAGATCTTAAGGTCCTTTCCAACCCTAACTATTCTATGATTCTATGTGGCTTTGCTGGTCCCGGCTCTGGTTGGGAATTGCAGTGCAGTTCCTGAGGAATTAATTCACTAATGAAGGCAGGCCATAGCTAATGAAATTAAGCTGGGGCCAATGTGGTAGGAGGAAAGGAGGCCAAGCTGACTTGAGGCTCATCTGCCCTGTGAACACAGCGAGGCAAAGCAGCCAGAGCACGTCCTGATCTAATTGGGAATCTCTAGACAAAAGTCCTTTGATGGCAGAGGATTTGGGTTTCTGCTCCTTCTTCCTGGCTGCATTTTTGCTTCAGATCTTTCAGTGTCCCGGGAGCTGCTTGGGTGGGAAAACTCAGACGCTGGTGATCAAAGCTGCTCAGAAGTGCAAAGCTGAGAAATGCCCAGGGCTGGGATGAGGAGATCCCTGGGCACCTGCACGAGGTGGGAAGTGCTGCGGAAGGGACACTGTGGGACAGATCTTGGGTTCTCATAGGTTGGGTTTCACCTCTAATGGTTATTCCTTCTTAGATCCTTTGCTTTGGTTGTTTACATCCATCCATTCAGATCTCTTTAGGGCTTCATCTAGGTAAGTTCAAAATCTTGAAGGTTATTGGGGATTTGAAGGTGGATTTAAATGTCTAAAAAGGTCTCTTAGCATTAGCATAAATGTCTCCTAGCACCAACATCCTCTTTACATCACTTGAGTGCATCTTCTGTTTGATCACATCCCTCCTGTTAGGAGCTCTGTGGCTCTTTGGGGGTCAAACATCAGCCACTCAGTCCCTCATGCTCCTGATAGCATCCATGCAACAGCATCTATCCAACCACTGCTGCAAGTCAATGACAGTGATGGGCCCAAACAGCCTGCAGACACAGCTTGGGCTGTCGCATGGCTCCATGAAGACATTTCACACCCTCCTGTGTCACCCTGGCAGCTCTCACAGCCAGGATGGGGACACAGATGGCAATGGCAGAGAGGTGCTGACACTATCTCAGCACGTTCCTCTCCTGTTCACATCACCTCTGGTCTTCTACCTTGGAAGAAATGGGAGCTTGTGACCACTGGTGGCTGCCTCACCATGTAAGTGGTGGCCTTGGGAGGGACAGATGTCAACGAACATCATCCAAAGCTGGGAGCTGGATGGGGGGCTGGATAACCTGCTTCTACAAATGTTGGAAGGGAGAAATCTAACTCTATCAGCATCTTCTCTGGGATGCATGGGGACTTGTCCTGATCCCAAAATCCCAGACTTGTTGCTTGTCAGACACCAGCTGGCAAGTAAAGATGTAAACACTGGTCCAAAATCCATGGAGAGTCTTTGAGGTGGGACAGAAGAGTGCATCCTTCTACAGCAAAGACATTGGTGTTGGTTGGTGATGGAAGGGGGCATCCTGTACCAAAATGGACCAGCCTCCATCAGCACAGTACTTCCAGCCTGGCACTGATGTCCTACCACAGAGACACTTCACAGTGCTCCAAAGGTGAACCCAGGGTGCTCTGTACCCTTCCCAACACCTATGGTTGGTAGGCCTGCAAGAAGTCTGAGCTGTAGGAGAAAACTGAGAGATGCCATCAGGCTGCTGGGGGAAGAAGGAGCAAGGGGACATGGTGGGACCGGACAGCCAAGGTGGTTTCCACCATTCTGGCCTCTGACTCCTCACGTGACCTCGAGGAACTGATTTAAAAGGAGCTGAGACCATCCTACCAAGAAGCAGAGAAGGATTTTGTCACCCTATGGTGCCCTTTCTGGTGGTGACCTGGAGTTACAGCGGCTCAGCACCCCAGGCTCAGCAGGGAGAGGAGCTGGACATGTCCAACCCTCTTCTTTGAGGATCTCTGCTCCCAAAACACTTCAGGTGTGCACTACAGCAAGAGGAGATGGCACCACACCATGGGGTTGTGCAGAGAAGCTGTGGCTGGCCCGTACCTGGCAATGTTCAAGGCCAGCTTGGACGCAGCTTGGAGCACCCTGCTCTAGTGGAAGGCATCCCTGCCCATGGCAGGGGGTTGGAACTGGATGAGCTTTAAGGTCCTGTCAACCCAAACTGGTCTGGGATTCTGTGATGTCCTAGAGAATAGGGGCTTCAGTGTCCCCACACAGTGACTCCATCCTCAGCCCAAGAAACTTTGACTGCAGCATCTCCTGGAGCATCCCATCACAAAGCAGCATCTCTCCCTGGAGGACCCTGTTCCACTTCTCCCTCTTAGCTCTACACAGCCCCTGGGGACAACTTGTCCTCTGCCTTCAACCATCACTTCTCGCACTTCCTCTTGGATGCAAACAGCACTCCGGCAATAATTGACTCTTTGCCTCTTTGCTTTTCTTTCCAAACCACCAAAGACATTTTTGCTCCCCACCAAATCCAATTTCCTGCCCATCCCATCTCACTGGGATGTCATTGAGGCTCGATGACTGCTCTGCTCCCTCCAGGCTCCTCTCTCCTTGCCAGGGCATGCAGGAGGCCTTGGGGCGATGCCCATCTCTGTAGGGAAGAGATGGTGCAAAAACCACCACTGAGGACAATCTAGCAATTATGGTCAGGCACAAAACCCCACAGACAAAGGAAACAAACACAAACTGGGTGCTGATGGTGGTGACTATTATCAGCGATGCTTTAGTCACAGCTGTTAATAAAAATAATAGCAGTAATAAAATAGTGCTAATGCTGATGAGAATAATGAGATTATTTATTAACTGTGAGCCATTAGCAGCATTTTCTCATACTTCCGCCTCCCAGACCCATCCCAAGCTCCAGCCCTACCATATCCATGCAAAAATGAGGGAGAGGAGAGAGGCTTTTTCTATATGGCATATCCAAGGAAGAAACATGGAAACAGCCAAGCTCATCGCCCCCCGACCCAACACCCTGTGTTGGGAGGTCGAGCACTGAGTGGGATCGAGCACTAGATGGGTTCTTGTACTGCCTTCTTTAAGTTGGATTTGCAGCCATCAGAGCAGCTGAACCCCTTGAACTCCTATGGTCAGACCCTGTGAGGTGGATGAAGGAGGAACTCAGAGTCAGTTTAAAGCTATTGTCAATCTCCATGTGGGGCTGATGGGGAACAGTGGCACCAGTGAGCCCCTGAGGACCATGTTTCACTGCAGGATGCTGCAGCTGCCTCTGCCTTTGGCTTGTTGCTTGAAGAAGCAAAAGGACCAAAGGGAACAAAAGCTCCAAATTCTGCTGTTTCCTAAGGATTTTGGGGAGTCAGCTGTGGCTCTTGGGGAGCTTTGGTCTCAGCTGCTGGCTGCTTCTTCAGTGCCATATTTAAAACCTCATAGTGCAAAGTTAAACAAAGGAACTTGAAGAGGTTGACCCTGACGTTAGAACTGTTGTGTTGTGCAACAAGGGCAGAGATGGATGTGCAGCAGGAAGGGATGGATATGGACCAGGGCAGAGATGGATGTGCAGCAAGGAGGGATGGACAGGGACAATGGCAGACAGATGGATGTGCAGCAAGAAGGGATGGATACGGACAATGGCAGAGAGATGGATGTGCAGCAAGGAGGGGATGGATACGGACCATGGCAGAGAGATGGATGTGCAGCAAGGAGGGATGGATACGGACCATGGCAGAGAGATGGATGTGCAGCAAGGAGGGATGGATATGGACAATGGCAGAGAGATGGATGTGCAGCAAGGAGGGATGGATATGGACCAGGGCAGAGAGATTGCTTTGCTGTAAGGAGAAGGAATGGACGCACAGTGAGTTGGAAGCATCCATGTGAGGCAAAGAGGGCTGGATGTGCAGTGAGGGGGTGGGAGGAACGCTCACTGAAGAGGAGAGGTGGACAAGCAGCCAGCAGCGTGTGGGGCGGTTGCTCTGTTGTGTGTATGTGTGTTGGACACTCTGGACCACGCAAGCTTGTGTGCATCCAGGGACCTGAGGTCTGCACAACCTCTGCAGCTGTCTTGATGGTGCTGATAGCCATCTGCAACAACACACAACGTTCTGGAGCTGCAGGGGGCCGGGACTGGCCTCACTGGGCCCCCTGCAGCCATTCCCCATCCCTTCTGCTTTGGCTGCAAGGGTGAAGACTGTGTTCTCTGATCTGACCCTAACAGGGTCCCAGTGCTCATTCTGCCCCTTGTGCTCCCCCAGCCCAAGCACTGAGGGCAGGGAGAGAAGGGGTGGGTGCTGGCTGCAAGCCGTGGGGTGGTGTTTGGGGATCGTGGTGCTCAGCAGCCCTGTCTCTCCGGTGATGGGCATCACACAGCTCTGCAGGGCAGGGAGCACCCAGGGTGGTGGCAGCACATTCACCATGATCAATAGAAGACTCTAGAAACCCTTGGGAATGAGGAGATGGGACATGGCCTGCAGGGACTGCAGAGAGGGAAGCAGCGAGGGCAGGTGCTTGGTGCTGTGATTTCAACCTGCTCGAACCTGGGTGGTGGGAATGGGGTGTTACAGCTGCGAGCATCACCCCCCCACCTCCAAGGACCTGTGAAGGGTGATGTGGGGCACACAGGCCAGCATACAGCCCCACAGGAACCTCTGGTACCCCTCTGCCTTCCCCCCCCTCATTCCCATGGGCCCCCCCACCTTTCCCTTCACCTGGCTCACAGCGCTGATGCTCTCCCACCACCCTTCATCCTGCCTGTGCCCCAGCACTCCCTGCCCTGCGCCTTTCTCAGGGTCTCCTGCCCTCTCTCCTGCCTGCAAGGAATAAATCACAGTCCAGCTCTAACCTTGGCTCCCAGAGGAAACAGCAGCCTGCATTGCCACCTCCTTCCCATGGACTGAGCTGCCTCCGGGATGCCAGGAAACTTTTCCCAGGCCACAGAGGTTTGTTTGGGAAAGCTGTCAGGACCTGTGGCTCTGGACCCTCTGGGTTCCAATGTCGCCCCATCCATAATCCCACCCTGACCATCAGATGGCACCCTCAAGGGGGAGTGAGGCTGGATTGAGGCCCTTTGCTTTATTAAAAAGCCCCCCGATTCTCCATTTTCCCAGCACAGGTAAAGGCTGCAGAGAGCTCTGAGCACTGGGATGGAGATCCAGGCTTGTCAGCCATCTCCACACGGTCCCCATGGACAGGTTAACACTGGCAGCACTGCAAAACCCCAGCAAACAGACAGAAAATGCCTTTTGTTCAATCCCCTCAGGTGGAGAGCAATAGCACTCGGGCTGCAAATCATCTTGGCCCCTGAGGAGACGCTTAACTTTGAGGACCAGGGGGAAAAATCAGTCCAGCATCCTCCGCTTCCCGCATGGAGAGCTCTGGAGAGATGAGCCCAGCCACATCGTGCTCCCCAGGGCCATCAGGGAGGGAGCAGAGCCCAGCCAGAGCATGGCTTCCTCCTCCTTCTGCTCCATCTCTTGGCACCAGCCCATCAAGAAAGAGGGTTTGGTCGATCAGCCCAGCACTTTAGGAAATGAGACAGGCTGTGCCCAGAACCTTCTCCAGGGCTCCATTAGTACCAGCACATCCTTCCTCCAGCCTTGTGGGTCCCAGGGGATGCTTTTGCTGGTGATATCCTCCCCCATTGCAGAGGGAATTGTGTGGGACAGGGTGCTGGTAGGGCTGGTGCATGGGGGAAGGAAAGGGGGAATGCTGCTCCGGGTGTGGATGCTCAGATGGAAGGTGGGCTGTTGAAGCACTGAAACCCCCACTCCCAGATACGAGGGTTGAACACGCATGCTTCAGGTTCCTAATGCACTTCCTGTCTTGGCATCAACCCCCAGAGCTCCAGGAACACGGCTGAGGTCTCTGCCCATCCCTGGGGCTGGGGGTGGTGGTGGGACACAGGGTGAAGTTCCTCAGGGCACATGCAGAGAAACCAGTCCATTAACACGTCTGTCAGGACAAACTGCTTCCACTTGCCAAGGATGGGAGCAAGGAGCATCGTGGTATCTCAGCACAGGCACAGGCACCTCATTGGAGCAGTCTTAGCCCCCAGGCAGAGCACGTGGCTCCTGTTTGATTCTTTGCTGTGGTTGTTGTCTCCTCCACAGGTATAAAAGCATGGTGACACCCCGGCGGGCAGCCGTGGCCATTGCTTGCTGTTGGATCGTCTCCTTTTTGGTGGGACTCACCCCTATGTTTGGCTGGAACAACCTGAACAAGATGCGGAGGACTCAGGAGCTGAACGCCACCCATACACAGTTTGTCATCAAGTGCCAGTTTGAGACGGTCATCAGCATGGAGTACATGGTGTACTTCAACTTCTTCGTCTGGGTCCTGCCTCCCCTGGTGCTGATGCTGCTCATCTACCTGGAAGTCTTCAACCTCATCCGTAAGCAACTCAACAAGAAGGTCTCCTCCAGCTCCAACGACCCCCAGAAGTATTATGGGAAGGAGCTGAAGATCGCCAAGTCGTTAGCACTGGTCCTCTTCCTCTTTGCCCTCAGTTGGCTCCCTTTGCACATCCTCAACTGCATCACCTTGTTCTGCCCGTCCTGTGAGACACCGCACATCCTCACCTACATCGCCATCTTCCTCACCCACGGCAACTCAGCCATGAACCCCATCGTCTACGCCTTCAGGATCAAGAAGTTCCGGACAGCCTTCCTGCAGATCTGGAACCAGTACTTCTGCTGCAAGACCAACAAGAGCACCAGCACCACCACGGCTGAGCCGGGCAACTAAAGCTGGGACAGAGCAGAGAAGGGTCAAACCTGGTCCCTGCTGCCAGGGGAAGGGGTAGTGAGGACCTGGGAGGGCTGGATTCACCAGCCCTGTGTTCCCCAGCTGCCCAGGGGGTTATTTATTCTCTGGTTTGATATCATAGCCTGCACTGTTCCTCGCCTTTCTTTTTTGTTCTGTTTGGTTTTGTTTTTTTCAGGGTTATTTTTTTTTTTTTTTAACGGTTGCCAAGTATTTAAGGAGAAATTGTACAGACAAAGGCACAGTTTATCTTCATGCAAATAAAGTAAGATGATAAAAACCACCCAGGAGGTCCTCTGCCATTGATGGAGACCTCCGGCTCCCTGCAGCGTGGCAGGGGGTGATGCTGGGGGCACTGCATGCTCTGGGCCCCACATCCATGGGGCAAAAAGGTGCCCTGGTAGGAGTGAAGCTGCTGAGAACCAGAGAGCCAAAGACAATGTGATTTCTGCAGCTCTGAAACCGGGAGCTTTCAAGCTCTTTCTTTCCTATCCATAGGCAGGGATAGGTGAGCTGGGCTGAGGGAAGAGGTAGGGAAAGGCATCCCATGGCAATGCCAGCATCCACCTGGTGATGAACCCACCATCCCCATAGAGCAAAGGGTCAGTCTCCAACTCTAAATGCTGCCAGAGAGGTAGATAGAGGGGAAAGGAAACTCTCAAGCATCACCCAGAGTACTCTGCAAGAAGCTTCCTTTGGTGCCCATGGCCCCCAGCAGCACCCACAGCCTTGTGTCCCGTTGTGTGTCTTCTCTCTCCTTTAACTTTGGCTCTGAATCAGTTTTCCCTCTTTAATCCTGCCTATCATCACTGCAAGGCAGTAGCAAGTCTCTCCCAGCCCTGTTTGTCTCATCTCTTCCACATTGCTCCCTACCACCCTCCCTATGCTGCTAAACTCCTTTGATCTACACTTTGTGGGTTATAATTCAGTCACCTCCACGGTCCACGGGATCAGAGAAGAACCTGCACCCATGTGGGGGCAAGTAGGAGACAACTACAGCGGCAGGTTTGGGGTTGATGTTGCCACAGGGACACCTTCCCACCTCCGTGAGTCTGCCACAGGTTCAGCCATGAGGAGCTCTGTGGTCCCTATGGATGTTGGCAGCCTCACTGCCGGTCTGTGCTCTGCAGCAGGAACTCTTCTGGGCTGAAGAGGTGGTGGGAGAGTTAATTTGAGTTAATTTGAATTCTTTTCTTATCAGCATCCCTTGTTCACCAGTCTCCCATTGGAAACACACTCCCTATGACCCTGCCCCTGCCCCAGGAGGGTTGTGTCCCTTGAACGTCACCAAGTCACTGCAGCAAGTTCCTGCAGGGGCTGGGAGGGGGTGCAGGGAGGAAAAGGACCTTGGATGGGTGAGATTTATGGGTGGCTGGTTAGCCAGCTCCAGAGAGCGATGCTGTGCACATATAGCATGGGCAACAGCGCTGCTGCATGCCCACTGTGCCCTCTTCTGAAGCTCTGTTCAGCCTGGAGGGAGTTCCTTTCTCTGAGAGGAAGAGGAGGGCAGCACAGAAGAGAGGAGATGAGGGGCTCAGCCTCCCACAGTTTGCAAAGGCCTCAATACATCAGATCCAGGGTCCTGCCTCCAGAGTACACCAGGCAAAATGGGAGTGGGGCAGAAGAGCAGTGGCCTTGAGGTGAAGAACCCCAAATCCTTCATCAGTAGTGTCTGAAGATGCTGCAACCACAGGTTAGTGCAGGGAGGACCCCGCACCCAATGGCCCTTTGCACAGGAGTAACTTGGCCCTGGATTAGGGCTGCTGTTTACTGAGCACAGGTCTGATTCCCCATGGCATTTCTGCAAGAGGCTGATTTCCTGGAACTGATGCCTTTGCCTGGTCCTTGCAAAGGTGCCCAGAAACCTGACAACTGGGATGCTCATAAATTAAAAGGCAAGTGAATGATTGCTTTCAGGAACAAGCATCCAGTGTTTTTTTCCACCCCGTGCTCTCTAGACCTTACCCAGGGAGGGCTCACTAAAAGTGGATGCTGTTACCCACCCTGGTCCCCTGTGGGGTTACAAATGCAAGTCTTTGCCTCGTAGAACTATATTAAGACTCTAGAAAGGGCAGAGTGTGCAGCATGAGACAGCCTTGGAGATGCTGCTTCGCCGCTGCGTTAGCAAACCCACATCTAACACAGCCTGTTCCCAGCCCCTGTTCTCCCAGGCTCCCACATGCCAAGATGCCAACGATATCAAGGGGGCCAGGACATCCTCATCAGTGTCCATGGCCGGGTGTTAGTGTGCCAGGGCATGACCTGCTCTGGTCCTGATGGTGAGACTACAACCTCCAACCAGTCTGGTGGCATCAGTGCTAACCCCAATCACCTCTGTCAATGACCCCCTACAGGGGGAAAGTTAATCCAACAATGCCCTCTGATGGTGGAAACCATGTTTGGAACACGCAGTGCTGAGCCCCTGGGATCAGCAATACCCTCTTGGACTTCATCGTGGGCACGGAGATGACAAAGATGAGGCCAAAGCAGAGGGGCTCTAGGAGGAACCATCTGTTTTAGCCATAGGCACTGCTTGCCTCTGCTCGCCAGTGACACCAAACAGGGGTTGAGCTCAGGTCTGAGGTTGCCTGGGCTGGATTTGCACCCACATCTGCAGCACCAAAGCTTGCTGGGATCTGGTTGAGGGCAGGATCCATGTCTGCCTCCATGACCAAGCTGGTCATGGACCTGGGAGAGCTCCTCTGTCACCCCGCAAGGCATGCCGTGCTGGGGCAGGAGGTGGGCCCCTCACTGAGCCCTCAATAACGATGCACTCAGTCAGGTTGATGGCTCTGTCTGGACTCTCTGTGAACAAACAGCGTCTGACCCGAGCTGTCTCCAAACTGTAAGTAACAACTCATCCTTCTGCACATGAGCGACGGCAGCACAGTCCATTCCTCCTCCTCTTCCTCCTCCGGATAGCACATCACCATGTCCTGCTCCCACCGTCTCACACCATGGGGATGGGATGCTGGTGGCAGCACATGGCTGGATCATTGAATCGCTGGTGTGGGTATAAAGAAATCGTGCTTGATGAAGAGACATCATCATGACACAGTTTTGATGTTATTTTTTTCCCCTCCAGCCAGAATCATTCCCCAGCTCCAGAAGGAAACTTTTCCCCACCAAACCCCTCCTGCTTTTTGAGTTGTTTCTGGTTTAGAATTAGATGATCTTCTAACCATTCTATGATTTGTATGTGGTTTATAAAGCTGGTCCTTTCTTTCCAAGCTCAAAACCCATCTCCTCCACCCATGGTTCAGTGGGATGCCCTATGAGCCCACAGCATTCCTAGCAGCCCTTTTCCCTCTAGGTCCCCCATCCAAGCCAACCCCACAACAAGCAGGACAGAGCAGTCTGGGGTTTCTCATTAGGACCCAAGTCCCTCAGATGGGCTTGTTTTATTGCCACAGCTAAGGACACATTAAGAGAGGACCATGCCATGGCAGGTCCATGCCAGTGCAGGATCCCCCAGGGCACAGCCAGGGATGGGACAGGCCAGCAGAGGCCATGGCCAGGAGCATCACCATGTACCACACTACTGCAGAGCAGCTCCAGCATCCACTGGGGTAAAGGAACAAGATCCAAGTCCTGTGAAGGCACCGCTGCCAAGAGAACAGTGGTCAGGGGTGAGATGGGAAACCGCATCCCAGCCATGGCTCTAATACAAGATAAGCCCAGCCCAGCTCTTCCCTTTAACTCTGCTTTTCCACCCCGCAGCCCCTCTCCATACCTGCCCCCATACCTGTCATCATGTGAATCCACCCCTTGTTCCCCCAGCTCTCTGAGCCCTGCCTGCCTTCCTGCCCATGCATCTCCCATGCGTCTCCCATGCACACCAATCTCCACATGCATCTTCATCCTCCTGGACACATTTTCAGCCCTCCTTCCATCTTTCAAAGGAGCAAGCTTCACCCAGGCTCCTCTGCATCCCACCCCCACCAGTGCATCTCCAGCAATGGGATGGACCTGGAGGCTCCATTAACAGGCGGCAAGGGCTAATCCTGAACATTCAACCCCTCTCCATCCCCAGTGAAGTGGTTCACCCTCCCTCCATCCCACAACCCCAACCCAGACCTACCTTGCTCTTCATCTTGCCCTCCGATCTCTCCTCACTGGGGCACTGGAGGAGAGCACAAGAGATATAAACCCCCTGAATTCCCTTCATTTCACTCCCCTTTTAACATCCAAAAGTGAGCCCGGACACTACCAATGATCACTTATGTGCACATACTCCAAGTAATCACACACCACTATCATTGCCTGCTCCTGGCCAGTTTGTCCCCAAGATCCCAACGTGGGTGTTCCCAGCACAGCACCAAGCTCATCCTCCTGGCCAACCTCACCATGCTGCCTGCATGGCTGCACTGACAGACTGGAGCCCTTCCTGCCTGGGAAGTAGGGCAGAGCGTGTCTTGGGGCAAGCATGTGCTGGGAAGCCACAGGAGGAGAAATAATAACAATGACATGTGTCTAAGGACACACCACCACGTCAGGAACACGTGCATAGCAGTGGGTATGCATCTTCCTGCATGGTGAGCAAACAGAGAAGGCGTCTGCAGGGAGCAAAGCAGGGCACCTCCATGCAAGGGGTGGGCTGGGAACTCTGCTGAGGCAGGGAAATGCGAGCTGGAAAGTCTGGGCAAGATCCCGAGGCATAAATCAGAACAACCCAGGTGTCGAGTGCAGGGGATTCAGCACAGCTCCCACATACATGGCTTGTGGATAGCTTGGGACACAGGTGCAGTGAGGAGCAAGAGACTGTCCCAGCTCTACCAGCTCCTCTGGTCCTTTGGCTCAGCAGTTTCTGGTTTCTTCCCCATTTCTTGGCCATGCATAAAGGAAAGCGATTTCAAGATGCTTCAAGCCCAAAAAACCCAAGAAGCCCAAAGCTCGACCTCTACAGAGCTGCCCAGTGCTCTTAGGCTCTTCCATCACCAGGATCAACACAAAACAGAGACAAACTGCAGCAATGTGAAAGCCAGAAGAGGAGAAGGCAGGCAAGGAGAACTGCTCCTCCACCTCCTCAGCCAATCTTACTTTTCACATCAAGTTTGCAGTCTACTGAGGCTTCTCCCAGGGCATTTACAGCTTTGCAGGTGTAGATGCCCCCATCGAAGGGGCTGGGCTTGCGGATCTCCAGGGAGCAGACACCTTGCTCAATCATCGCTATGTATTTGGGGTCTTCCCGTATCTCCATCTGATTCTTCATCCAGATGATTTTGGGCTGAAAATAACAGAATTTGTTTTTTTAAAGCAGGGAGGGAAATGAGAAATATGGCCCCAAAATGCATCCACCTCCCTTTGCCTCAGCCCTGCCTGAAGCTGGTGGCCATGGTGGGATGCATAATAGTTTGAAGAGGTAAATGTCCCATTCTTGAGCCCTAAAAACTGCCCCACACTTCTTCCCCCCGTGCAGAAGAAAACAGGACTTTGCTCGAATTAAGTTCAGTCCCTCATCTCTACACAGAAACACCCCACATTTGCCCTAGTTTGAATGAGGGGGCAGCTTCACCCCACTAACTTCATCCAACCCAACATGACCAACAGTATCCCAACACCTCCAAAACCCCCATTGGTGGTGCCCACCTTCAGAGGTGATGCTGCCCAAGGAGCCACTGACCTGGGGGAAGCCCCGGACACAGCAGATGAGATGTGTATTGTAGCCCCGGGTGGTGGTTCGGTCTGTCAGGGGCTGGGTGAACTTTGGAGGTTCCATCATGTCCCGTTGGGGGATCTTCTCTGACTGGTAAGCAGTTTCTAAGGAAGTAATTAGTTCTAGGTTGAGGCAGAGCCCCTGGGCTGACCGGCAGCAGAGGGATTCAGTACACCAAGACACTTCTGCTCCTTCACGTAAGGGTTAGAACTGGATGATCTTTAAGATTCCTTCCAACCAAAACCATTCTATCATGCTATGATAATAAGCCAGACAGCATCTAGCCTGATCCAGGAATCCAACCTTCAGTTCAGACCAGCCCTGTCTATAAACTCCTTCTCATCCAACCATGCCATGCTAGTGACCAATTCCTGCAGGGGACAGGGGAGAAGCCAGGCTGCAAACCAACACTA
Organism: Forpus xanthops; assembly: GCA_032466535.1. Classification (NCBI taxonomy): domain Eukaryota; kingdom Metazoa; phylum Chordata; class Aves; order Psittaciformes; family Psittacidae; genus Forpus; species Forpus xanthops. The sequence continues at coordinate 4,982 of JASSUY010032354.1, read as the reverse complement.
CGCACAGGGTGTCAGATGCAGGCCAGGCACCGCTCTGGATCTCCTACTCCATCCCCAAAATTCAGTGCATAGGAGCTACAGGTAAGCTCTGCAGGTTGCAGAGACCCTAACTCACTGTGTGCTTTACTAGGGACCAGGATGGAAACGGATGGAGGGAAGGAAGGGCTTAGGGGTCCTGGTTTGGATCGCTGAGCAGGGGTCCGTTCCTCTGTTGGTCCTGAGCTGTGGAGCCAAGCCAGGGCTGTTCCTCACCCCAGGGTTGTCCTTGATCCCTCCTACACACCGACCACTGCACAAGCCTTCTCCAGAGCAGAAAGGAGGCATAGAAGGAGGGCAGTACCCAGCAGCATCACCACACCAGGAAGCCCCATCAGCCCCAAACAGGGACAGGACCCTTCTTGCCCACCACCACCTCCAAGCCCTCAGGCAGAACATTGTCCCTACTTGTCTTCTTGATGTCGGCCACCGCGGTGGTGACGGCCGCCTTCTCGCTCAGCCCGCAGGCGTTCTCGGCAAACACACGGAAGCTGTAGATGTTGCCAATGATGAGGTCGGAGATGGTGCAGCTCGTGCGGGTGCAGCGCTCCAGCACCGTGAACCACTTCTGGGAGGGCAAAAGAAGAGTGGTGAGGAAAGGCAGGAGGGCCAAGGGATGGAGGAGGCATGGGGGGGACCGGGGTGTGCAGACATCAGAGCATCCCCAGTGCACAGACTCACCCCGCTCTTCTTGTCTGATTTCTGCACTACGTAGCCCTTGATCTCAGAGTTCCCATTGTCTGTCGGTGGGGTCCACTCTAGGGCCACATTAAAGCCCCACACATCCACAAGCTTCAGGTTCTGGGGGGGCCCTGGCAGCTCTGCAAATACAAACCCTCATAGGGTAGCATCCCAATTTGCTGCCCCCCCGTTCGGCGCCTTGAACATCGCTTGCACATCACTTTTAATCTCTTCTCACCCAGCTGAAGCAGAATGAGGAATGAGAAGCTGCAATGGACATGAGCAGGCAGAAATCCTGCATCCCCAACCAGAGGAGTTCACCTCCCTGACTACCTTCTAGGATCTGAATGGAGGCTACAAGGATGAGAGAGAGGGACTCTTCATCAGGGATTGTAGTGATAGGAAAAGGGGTGATGGGTTCAAACTGAAACAGGGAAGGTTCAGGTTAGGTATTAGGCAGAAGTTCTTCCTTGTGAGGGTACTGAAGCACTGGCACAGGGTGCCCAGAGGAGCTGTGGCTGCCCCATCCCTGGTAGTGTTCAAGGCCAGGTTGGATGGGCCTTGGAGCACCCTGCTCTAGCGGAAGGTGTCCCTGCCCATGGCAGGAGTTGGAACTGGATGATCTTAGTGTCCTTTCCAGCCCAAACCATTCTATGACTCTATGATCCTGGAGAAGATCCCACTGGAAGAGGGACCTCAAAGTCCCTTGCCTTGTTGCTGCCCTGTCCTATCCCACCTAGAACAAGAACTATCCCCTAACCAAGGGGCAAAAATGAGCCCGTGCAGTGTCCCATCCTCAGCCTCACCAATCACTCGGATGTCCAGGATGGCCTTGTCCTCCGCTCCGTTTATCCGCACGGTGAGCTCGTACTTTCCCGAGTCCCCGCGCTGCGCCTCGCGGATGTAGAAGATGGTGTCCTTCTCTGTGTTGCGTATGGCGATGCGGCTGGTGTCCAGGGGCTGGCCAGCCTTGGTCCAGATCACCTCGGGCTGTGGCTTTCCCTGGAGCAACCCGCACAGGCTGGTTAGGAGCCACTCGAGCACACGGTCCCGATGGTTCCTGCTGGGACGGATGGGTGGGCAGAGCCACCCTGCTTTGTCCAGGCAGCAGTGGCCTGGAATTGGTCTCTCCCAACCAGCAGTCCCCTGGGAAGAAATCCCAGCCAAGTCCTGCCTGCCCCACTGATGGGAATCCATCAAAGACTCCAGAGATGATGCTTGGGACACGCTGGTCTCCCAAAGTCTTCACAGAGCAAGTCCAGCTTTACTTGCCCAGGACATGGCGGGCAGAGCTGTGCTCCTGTTTCTCAGGCATTAAGACCCAGTTCAATTCAGTTCTACCCCAGGCAATTCAAGCCTAGCAGGAGGGGCTTGAATTCAGCAGCCAAGGACATGCTCAGATCACTGGCCAGTGCAGGCTCCCAGCATGGCATGCACATTGCCCTCACCTCAGGGGCAGCTTTCTGCCTCACTTCTCCCTGCTTGGCCAGCATGTTTCAGTAGGAGAAAACCAGGAACCAGGCAGGAATGGGACAAAAGTTCCCATCACATATCCCGACCTTGGCCAATAAAGCATGGGCACCAGGACAAGCCAGCCCACAGTTGGCCGCAGGCATGTCACAGCGGCTATCGAAGTCACTGCAGAAGCTCCCCTGCAATGAAGAATCCTGGGGGATTAAACCCCTGACTGTCCACCTACCTGGAAAGGGATCATCATGTTCACAGCATCCCCAACATGCCTGACGTAGGTCTCCCGCAGGTGACGGGGCATGCGGATCTTCGGGAGCTCTGGGGACGAGAAAGTCATGTTGTGGGAGCAAGGAAATCACAGCCCCCAACTGCCTGACCCACCCCACACATCCTCCTGCTTGGCCATCAGGAAATCCCACCCAAAATCACAGACAGCTCTTCCTTCTCATCTCCTGAACAGTGCCTGCTTCCCTGCAGGGCCATGCCAGCCTGCACCTCAGAATTACAACCATCCCTGAGATAGCAGGCCACCAATGGCACCACTCCAATGGACCATTCACTTCCTTCACTATAGCCAAGCCATGGGGACCAACATGGGCTTTGGCAGAAGAACCTACAGGCAGCAAGGCAGAGGACAGCATCTCCCAGTTAGGAACTATTTCTCCCCCAGCTCAGAAAGCACTTTTCAGAGGCTGAGAACCCAGCTTCCAGCAAGGACAGGGCTTTCCGAGGCTTCCACCTTCACTGTGCACCCAAGGCCATTGAGACACCAAGGTGGTGCTTGGTTATTCACAGCAAAGCTGTGAAATCCCCAGGCTTAAAGCGCAGGCTAACATCCCCAAGGGAACATAACAAAGATAAGCAGAAAACCCACTGGAGAATGCTGATGGAGCGTGTGTCTCCTTCCCAGGGAGAAAATAGCAGCTGTGTAACCCTACCGGCTCAGCGCCATGGGGTGATCCAACAGACAGGCATTGGGTTTACGTGAGCCCCTCATGAAAGAGCTGTGTGTCTGTGCCTGGATTAAACGTGCTGGAGCTCAGCTCTGGGGAGGGGGCACGGCCAGAATTAAACCAGGGCTGAGCAATGGCTCAACAGCTGTGGAGCGGTGGTGGTGGGATGGGGAGATGCTCAGCGGTCCCAGATGGCCCCACTGACAGCTGAGACGGTCCCTGCTCTGCTCGTGCTGCTATTAACTGCAGGGATCCATGCACTGATGCTGCCACTTGGGCTCATCCGTCTCAGCAGGGCCGAGAAACCCAACCTTGAGCAGAGGAATGTTAATTCATGGGTGTTTCCTCCTGCTGGCTTGGTTGGAGAGGGCTGCCTGAGGTGATGTGCTGCCGAGGGTGGGAAGGCCCCATTCCTGCCCCGGCTTCCTGAAGAACATGACTCCCACAATGAGTCTTCATCCGTCTCACTCCACTTCCCAAGCCCATTCATCCCACCTGGTTTCAAACTCTCTGCTGTCTGGATCATTGCTATTTAAAATCCCTCGTGATGCTATAAATGAACAGGGAGAGGTGCAATGTGAAGTCCGAATAACATGTGAAGACCAGAAGGTAACAGATGGGACACAGAGGAGAAGATTCATGCACCCATCACACCAGGGTGGACACAGGGAGGCAGAGGGACATTGAGGGCTATTTTATTCCTCAGCAAAGCCAGGCAGTGAGCACAGGCCTGCATTGTAAGTGCGATGCAAGAGTAGACCACGCTGCTTGCTGATGAGGAATATGAGCTGGCAAAAAGCAAAGAGAGAAGAAAAGACCACACTAGCATGGAGCAAGAGCAAGTTGTGGGGGGATCCTTTGGGTTTTACACCTCTCAGCCGGTGCATGTGGTCGGGGCTGTAGCATAGGACTAGAAATGGGAACATGAACTGTGTATTTGCATCTCATGACAGTCCGCCATGCCTGTTTCCCCAGGCTTCAAGGTATAGGGGATGCCTGTGAGATGTGGAGGTGGACACACTAGCCCACGTTCACGTCCTCCTGCAGGCTGAGAGGACGGACACAGCAGAATCCTTTCCAGATGCTGATAATCTTCTCCAGGCCTTTTCCTAGGAAAAGCTGATGGCTCCTAGAATAACTTTTATTATTATTATTCCCTCTTAAAAGCTGAGAATTCTTTGACTAGTAGGAAAACTTGTGCCTTAATAATTCCTTGTAAGGAGAAAATAAGTCTGCACTTGCTGTTTGATAAGTGAAAACCAGCCTTGAAATCATGGCTCAGCACATTGGAAGCAGCCCAGGAGGAATGCAAGTCTTGCAGAGCGTGGGAGCAAGTCATTAGCAAGTTCAGCATGATTCAAGTTCCCATGCTCCAGACTACCAGCTCCTGACTTTCCTTTGCTAAACAAAGCTGCCCAATGTGTGTGTGATGGCATACTGGAGATGTAAACACGGCCAAGGAGAGATGTGCTTCCCATTGGAAGATATGGCTAGGCATTCTGAGCCCTTCATCCTCAAAGCTTTTGCCATCTGCATGATCAGCGTCTCGAGGTCAGGAAGCTTCTCTGTCCCACCCCAAGGGAACTGGGCACAGCTATTGAGAAGAGCACCTTGATCAAAGGTTGGGTCGCAACATGTGAGAGGGCAGAGGCTGCTCAGGCTGCAGGGGTGGATCAAGTACTGGGTTCACCTCTGTGGCCCCCAACACAAGAGGATGTGGAGCTGTTGGAGCAAAGACAGAGGAGGACATGGAGATGCTGAGGGCTGGAGCAGCTCTGCTCTGGAGCCAGGCTGAGAGAGCTGGGCTGGGGCAGAATGGGGAAGAGAAGGATCCTGAAGGGG
>JASSUY010032352.1:9893-20326 GCA_032466535.1 Forpus xanthops | reverse complement strand
TTTTTATGTTGAGGATGCCAGAACTGCACACAATACTCCAAGTGAGGTCTCACAAGAGCAGAGTAGAGGGGCAGGATTACCTCCCTTGATCTGCTGGTCACACTCCTTTTGATGCAGCCCAGGATACGGTTGGCTTTCTGGGCTGCAATAGCACGCTGCCAGCTCATGTTCATTTCTTCATGGACCAACACCCCCGAGTCCTTATCCTCAGGGCTGCTATCAATCTCATCTCTGCCCTACCTGCAGCTGTGCCTGGGATTGTACAGACCCAGGTAGAGGACCTTGCATTTGTCATGGTTAAACTTCATCAGGTTGGCATCAGCCCACCTAACAAGCGTGTCAAGGTCCCTCTGGATGGCATTCCTTCCCTCCAACATATCAACCCAACCGCACAGCTTGGTGCCATCAGCAAACTTGCTGAGGGTGCACTCAATCCCTCTGTCCATGTCACTGACAAAGATGTTAAACAAGATCTTGTAAGAAGATAGAATCCCATGGTCACAACTTTATACGTTGGTGAATCCCCCTAGAGCCAACAAATATGGTTTCAGGGACTGGTGACTTCAGGACAAAGAAGACATTAAGAACATTGATTGTGTTTAGTTTCAATCTGCGTTGAATTTCAGTATATTTTTATTAGTACTAATGTTAAGCATTGCTACAACAACAAGCTTTGTTCTGCAGATTTCTATTTAGTAATGCACAGCATTTTAAGAAAAAGCCACTATAGAAATTATTATTCACTTTAGACCGGTTGTAAGATGGCTTAATATGATGGCTCAAATATAATTATTAATAAGGACTCATTGATAAGAAGAGTTTTTCCTAATAATGTCTATCAGGAACCAGCTGTCAAGATAATATTCCTCAATATTTCCATGTCAACTCTGAAGAAAAATACAGGTGGGTTATCACTGTGCAGCGAGAGCAAAGATCAATCAGTAGTTAAAAGGAATGGTCATTTACACAGCAGGGACTATTGCTCAGTCAGATGGTGGAACATGGGCAAGGAAAAAAAAGGTTATGTATAAACTTTGAATGTTTTTTCTAGCTCTGGGTTTGTATGTATCTTTTAGCACTGATAGCATGCCTGGCTGGTTTGAGCTTTCCCAAGCAGAAGACTGGGAGAGGCTTCTCGCTGCAGTGATCGCCATCATGGTCAGCCTAGAGGAACGGCATAGGGAAAAGGGGAAAGGGTGGCAGCTTTGAGAATGGCCCTGGATATGCACAGAAGGGACAGGCTGGACAAAAAAGGTTGCTGCTGAGGATGTGAACCACTGCTGTCCTTTCTTCTTCTTTATTGTCACTCACTCCTTTCTCAACCTCAAGGCCAAATATTTCTGAGAGGTCTAAATCAATTATATATTTCCTCATTGCTGGACTAATCTCGTAGAAGGATGCTTGGCAGAAGAGGTCAGGAATTGTTGCTGGCTCATAGTAAGAACTCAGGAAGTCTCATAAACAGGGCAGAGCTATCAGTAATAAAGGATGGCAAAACAGCAAAACTCAAGTGCATTTTGAAAGAATAATAAGCCTGTCAAATCCTTAGCTTGTGATATATTATATTGTGACTATACCACGATGATTCAAACTGTCAAAAATATATCTAATTACACTGCACAAAGTTGTACTTATGAATATATATTCTTTCTAAGCACAACCACCTCCAAACAAACCCCTTCAAAAAAAAACCCTTCAATAAAAAAACAAAAACTAACCAAGACAAAAAAAAAAACACACCCAAACCAAAAACTTGCAATATTCTTAAAGCTGAGTTATAGGGGGTTTTACTCAAATTCTGTACAATATTTTGGAAAAAAGAAATTGACTTTTGCTCATGCAAAAAATATTCTACAATAGCTTTACAGTAAAAGAAGCTTGTAAACAAGCAGAAGTTCAAATTTAAAAGAAGCAACTAATAGTCTAAGGCAGTAGTAAAAGTAGATACAGTATAATTTTTTGTTTGTTTTTGTTGTTAATCAGAAAAGATCTCCACTTCACACAAAGTCATTTGGAATCAGGGAGTGGGGCTCTAAGGAGCAATTGAAGTCAAGTATGCTTCACTCAGAGTAATTAACAGCATGGGAGCCATAGTACCCTGCTGCAGTGTAACAGGATTAAGCAGGATGAAGGAACTCATTACATTGAGAAAGATTCCATTTTCTTTTAATGCTGATGTAAATCTGCAGTAGCTTCAATGGCTTTAATGTAGTCACTCATGTTAGACAATAGTAGAAAACAGAATTTACACTATTGTCCTTTATCGGAATTCACATCTGGTGGACATTAATCCAAATACTCATTTTGAAAACTACTAATATTGAATAAGCAGCAACTGCCTGCATACAAGTTTTTTTGTGCATGCAACTATTCCATATCATTTTTACAATGTATAAATGCAAGCTACAATCCACAGAAAGAAGATTTCTTTTAGTCACTTATTTACATTTGTTATTAAACAAATCCCAATGCTAGACAACTACTTATTTCTGAGAAAACACAAGGTCCATATCCAATGGAAATATGTTTGCTAACAGACCACATGGAACAGGATAAACTTGTAATTATGTCTTTTTGAAACTCATAGAAGATCAGATAAGCTGTAATTTGCCATGTTATTCTGTTTTTTAATACCTCACTGTAAACTGTCTACTTATATAAATTCATGTTGGCTCTCATATTAGAAGCATTTTTGCTTTTGAGCAATACAGGACAAAAAAAGATTTTCTCCCTAGAAATTAAGAGGTGGGAGTTTTTCTAGAGAACCAATACTTCTTTACAAAAAAACTCCACCACTATACAAAATAGTGCAGGTGACTAGTTTTGTTTGCCAAAAGACTGAAGTATTTCCATCTTGTTTCAGCCATTCGGAATGTACCTCAGAATTTTTTTTTTTTTATAGGAGACTGAAATAGAAATGATAGAACTGTTTGCTAAGGAACATATAACCTATAACTGATTTTACTCCCCTTAGTTTGAATAATACTTTCCCTTATCTAAAATGCATGAGCATATTTACATCTGTGGTTCATTTGGGCACAAAACTATATTAAAGCTTCTCTCTGAAAAGGAGCTGATTTCTGCCCACATTGTTTACTGTCTTCTCATCCTTCTTCAAATATTAAATCACTACCCCAATCAATTTCAAACTATTAAGTTATAGGCTTCAGTATTCTTGATGGATTGTTAGGTCATCCTGCTCACAAGTGACACACAAAACCAAAAAAACAAATAGATATGGTAAGTAAAGTGTTGCAATATATTATTTAAATATGCTGATGGAAAATGTGCTAAGTTATCAACTTTCATTAGGTTTGTGAAGTCTAATCATTTCTGACATGTAAAGTCAAAGAAAGCTTTAAAGAAGATTCATTTAGATTATATATACTAGTTTCCTGGAACTGTTGCAACATTCTTGGAATAATTATTGATCTAACAGATTTTTGAAGTTTCACGTTCAGCGCATGAAAGCCGTGACTTCACTATAATGCAGAACTGATTTTTTACAAAAGGCAGACTCCTAGTTATTGTGTGTCCTCCCCTCGAGTGCCCTGCTTGCACCCTATCTGAAAAAGAAGATGCACAAAGGTCATTCGGGGAAAGAAGAATGATGTTTCTGTGTTACCCCTACTCTTACTCCATCTTCCTGTCTTTGTGGATTCTGGTTCATACATACTTGTGCAGAACATGATTTGGGTTACACTATTAAAACAATGAAGAACTGATAGAAAGAAAACACACACACACAAAACCCCACATCAGCTCTGTCCAGAGTCCTTAATAGAACACTTCTGTCTTGACTAGATGGCACAGTTCAGAGCTCTGACTGCACAAACACGGTCAGAGAGCACTGGGTCCAATAGAGATGAGAGATGCATCCACATAGCATAGAAGTACTGGACCTAGCAGAAAGGCAAGTTTTTTGTGTTAGAGCTGACAAAAAACCTGGAAGATCTGTTATTTGGGGAGGAACAGATCTCAAACTGAAGTGAGAGCAGAAAACATTTCAGAATATACTCATAGAGTGGATAGTAAGAATCACAAGATCACCTTTCCTTTTCAATAAAGAAATGTGGTGGAAGTACTGCACTATCATTTGCAGCGCATAATTTGGAGACTGTTCAAAGGTTTAAAAAAAATGCTTTAGAGAGAGACACTTTAAGACTTCAGTTGCTTTAACCTATCAAAGAAAAGACTGAGAGTAAAAATGATTACACAGTATAATTATCTCCATGAGGGAAAAATACTATTACAGATATTAAGGAGCTTTTCAAACCGGCACTGCAACAAGAACTAAAAGCTGAAAGCCAAAGCTTGACATACATTATTAAACAGGCAGAATATTTTGATGGGGAGGGTAGTTTACCTCTGAAACATGGTAGTAAAGGAAGTAGAAGATTATCTATCTCTCATGGTCTTCAAATTAACTGTCCTGCACTAAAACATGAAAGAATTGCAGCTTCTTAATGAAGCAATTATAAAGCAAATGTTAACAGGTATAAAACAGGCTCCATCTTGTAATCTCATTCTGGGAAATGACCGGACTATTTCAGGTGAAAATCAAACATGCACACAGAATCAGCTCAAAGGAGGCTCCTTAAAGGGGAAATTTTGCAAGGCTGTAGACAAATTAAATTAAGTCTTAATTATAAGAAGTAGAACCAGCTCATTCTTTTCAAACAACCCTTGGTTTTTAGTGGCCTTCTGTACAGAAGGTCAAGCAGAAACAATTTCCATAGCTCAGAGTACTAAGCAAAATTATTGACGGCATCTACCAATCTAGTGATCACATTGCTAAAGTGATCGCTTTCAAATATACACAAAATCACTGCAGCTTCACAACCATATTTCCATGTATTTCAAAGAGTCTTAATATTTCAAATAAAAGTAAGATTTTTGATTCAGAAAAAAAGACTTATTTTTCAAAAGCACACAAACCATTTCAAAATGCAAGGTAACATTAGGACAATTATCTAGTGTATTATTTAAAGCAGAAACAATCTGAAATATAATGCAATTATAGGGACCAAGAGGGTACTTTTAATAGTGAAAATACAGCATGTTTTGAGAGCTTGCAAGTTTTTTAAAACTTTTTTTCCATATTTTTTCATTAGTGTAGTACTAGGGGTAAAAAGGCATTGTAGCCTTCAACTGTAAAATACACAGATAGTTCTGCACCAAAGCCAGACATACCCACATGCATATAGTAATGTGCACTCATACAAATGGATCAGATGCAAGTAACAGAGTTTGGCTTCATGTTTGCAAATTACATTTTTTCTTCCCCTCCCTTCTCTAAAATTCAACTGTTGTAATGTAAGCTTTATTAGATTTTCTACTTATTATTAACCTGGAGGCCTTCCAGCCTCCTCCCTACTCTCTTTCTTATTCGTTTTTAAACTTCTGACCCAATGCAATCTGCCTGCAGGGGCAAATACAGTTATCTCCTTCTAAATTAAAATTGTAACTCATTTGGTACAGTTTACACAAGGCCTCAGCTTTGACACATGCAATTACTATGAACATAGGAGGAACATGATTGCTGAGAGCCACCAGAAATAGAGTTTAATCAGAAAACATGGAGTTGTTCCAAGAGATTTATAATTTCACCACTTGCTATTCTTTCATGTTCCTGAGTGTTCAGATAATTAGATACTGTTTTTTTGCTTCCCAAGAGGCCAGCGAAAGCAAAATTCCTACTTTTACATTAACAAGATGAAATTATATTACATATAATCTATAATATTTTTGTTGAGATGACAAATTCATACAACATTAATTTTAGTACTTACAAAATGTTACAAATAATTTGTTCTGTAGTATCGGTATGTATCTCATAGTGTAGACTTAAGTGAATTAATTACCCATTCAAAGGGATTGCCCAGTCTGGCAGCTCTTACTCACATAAGAACATCTAGATAACCTATCTATCTTAAAAGGCAGCTTTGTAATATAGGTCTTTAAAAAAGTAAGGTTCACATTTTGTGCCCGTATTAGGGAATGAGCCTCAGTGTAGTGGATCAGAGTGCAGAGCTTAAGAAAACTGAGATGCTATGATTCATAGCCCAGCCTGATCTCTGTGCCTCAAGCTCATCTCTGAAAAAGGAATTTTAAGTGTATTTGATGAAGTTCAGTGAAACATAGAGTTGAATCAACCAAGAGACATCACTCACTGTAATTAGAAAGGAAGATGCAGACTTCAACTATATGCTGCCTTGCATGACACCATTACATTCTTCTGAGGATAGGGATATTTACAAATAAAAGCATATGAACAGTAAATATAAATGGACATATGCAGCACTGCAGGGTTTTGTAGTCTTTTTACTGGGGTCTGAATGCATTCATTTTAATTATACTTGAATATCAAGTTTCCCAGGCTGATGGATGGGCCCCTGGGAGCACTGTGAGTCAAATAAGGAGTAAGGTTACAGAAAAGGGTTTCACAAAATACTTTGCGCAAAGAAAATGCACAGCTGATGATGTGCTCTGTAGTACAAATGTGATCCTAGAGCTGTAGCTGCTTTTCCAAGAGGCCACCTGCTTTCTATTTCTCCTTTTATGTTAGCCATTAATTTTGCTGCCACAGGCACAATTCATACTTACAAGATTGGGACTTGGACAGGAGCAGCTGCTGTTTCAAATGGCACTATTCCATTCCCAAGACAGCCAACTCAGCTGCAACAACATCAGTGACCTGGATATACCAAATTCACCAAAAGACAGACTTTCCCTACTCTTTTCTGCTGTGCACATAACAGCAAGGCAAATCCATAAGGCTGGAAGTAAACAATTTTCAAGTAAGACAAAATTATGGAAAGAAAGAGTCTGGAAAAGCAACAAAGAGAAAGAAGGGGGAAAAAAAGGAGGAAAAAAAAAAAGGGATTGCATAAATATTGGTGTTGAGGTTGCCAAATTGTCTCAAGCAAACTGTTTGGTCTATAAGCTTTTCTGGGTTAATATAAACCTGATTTAGACAACAGTAGCAGTTACCAAATTTATAGAGATGAAAAAATAGCGACATGCAGTACCATCATGTTTATTTAAGTCTGGGATAACTGAGTCCAGCTGCAAAGGCAGATTTATTTTATTTGGCCCCAGGAATATGACCTTATGAGCCATTGGCATGCACTGCCCTTCTGGCAGCCTACACCTACCCATGTTCCTGGGACCCCATGCTCAGAAGATTCTGCGGTAGGAAGCCAAAGCACCTGCAGAGACATCTAGGACTAAGAGAGTTTATGAGGTGAGCCCACATGGGCAACCTGTGTTTTCATTGTTTGGTGGTTATTTTTTTTTTTCCCAAACCCATTTGGTTCTGTCTCAGCCCATTCTGGGAAAATCCAGTCCAGCGATCCCTGCGCCACCTTTCCAGAACTGGAAACACAGGTAGTGCAGCTCAAAGCAGCCTGCTGCTATTACAGGCACAGCTCCTGAACTACATTGATGATGGTACAAGGACACAAGCAGACAGCAGCCTATGGCCAGAAGGAGGGTCAGAGAAGAGATAGGGGAGAGAAAAGGATCATAGCATCCTTGGGCAGTCTGCCTTATGTTGCAGTGGAAACACTGCTTGAATCAGTTATTTCATGGTGCCCCATGCACCTGGGAATGCTGAAGCTTGGGAGCACGGCTTCAGTAACACAGAGACAGCAAGGGGTCACAGTGAGTGATTTTGCAATATTGTAGATGGAGTAGAGACTGACTTTTCCCTGTCTCATCCTGTACAAGCAGAAAAAGCCATCAGATTAATTTAGTATCAGCCACGTTAAAAACAAACAAAAGGAAGTGGCTCACCACACAGCAGATGAGAAACTGAGAGCCAAATAACTCTCTGTCCAAGAGCCTGTGGCTGCAAGAAGTCTGGTACAGCTCAAACAGAGGCTGCAGGAACACTCAAAAGATCCTGAGTGTTGTAAAAAAGACCACAGCAGACTCAAGAAATACCCTCAGTCACAAGCCTTTTTAAAGGGAAGTATTTTATGAATTTGCTTTTATTGCTCCCAAGCCATCTGTCTTTGGACACTGTTAAAGACAAGATAATGGATTAGTTGGCCCATGATCTAAATAGTACCAGTCCAGCCACTCCTCTACCTTTAGACTGATAAATCCTACCAGCTTTCAGTTAGCAGCAGCTGGGAGATTTCCAGGGCTGCAGCTAAACTGCTGTGCTCAACAACCACATTAGACCTGTCCTCCAAAAATATGCCTAATCCCATTTCTTTTAACCTTTTTCTGGACTTCACAACATCTTGCAACAATGAATTCTAAACTTGGATTATAAATTGTTTATAATGGCACTTCTCTTTTGTTATTTTAAATATGCCATTTGGCACTTCATTGAAAGTGCTCTACTAGCCACATTATGAGAAAAATAGCAAAAATATGATCTTTATCATACTCTTTCTCATACACTCATACAGCTTTTTTCTAGCCTGAGGCAGTTCATTTATTTATTTATGTTTACTTCTAACTCAGCACATAATTATTCTCTTAAAATGCTAGAAAATATATATCTTAGGAGGTACCTTTGAGAGTTTAATGTCAAACTCTACTACAGATGAAATATAGGCATGCAAAGGATAAACATTTATACAAACTATTTGCAATTCCTATTATGGTCTTCTGTTGTGCTGATTTTTTTACTGAATACAGATTCTACATTTGTACCACTCTCCTGCACCTCTTTGTCCTTAGACACATAAATTGAGCCTAAGGGAGTTTATTAGAGCACTGAGTACCATAATATGAATGTGAAAATACCAAATGTTACATATAGCAGTGGGAAACCCACCACACTTAAAGGATTGTGTAAAGGGATATGCCACATTTTTACAATGGCAATGAAGATTGATAGCAACAGTGGCTAGATAGGAATGAGGATGGAATAAAAACACTTTTGTAATTCATTTTACTTGTGATGTTAGACTCCTGTGTTTGTAAATAGAGATAAAAGCAAATGCATACACTTCCAGCTTAAAGACAAAATCTCTGTTGCCCTCTAGAAAGTTTGAATTATTTGCCGGAATAGCATAGGTTTCCACTAGATGGTGCTCCTGGATTTAGAAAAGCCATCAACTGATTAACCCGAACCTAGATAAGGAGAGAAACAATTTATAGGCTGGTGAAAGAATAAACGTGAAGCTGCTTCTGGCAGATCTCAATCCACCTTCCTAATTTTGCCCTTTCCTCTCGTCTCCTAAGAACTCACATGCATTTGACAGGCAAACACAAAAAAAGAAAAACCAAAGATTTTCCTAAATAATGCTACACACACACACTTCCATTGGCAGACACTGTAGCATAATTGAACCTCTCCAGAAGGCATCGATTTTTTTGACTTCTTGGCTGACACCAGCTGATACCTTCCCCTGTACTCTCCTACCTCTGAGTAGCAGAGGAGCTTTTTCATAAGTCCATTCTGGGTGACCAAGATGTATAAGACGAAAGGGACAGACAGAGCTGCTAGAAAGTTGAGCTGCAGGTGTCCCTTCTGTGAAACTCTGTGACTGATGGAGGCAGGCTACTTTGTCCTGCCACGTCAAGCCTTGACTCTGCGCTACAGATTGCATGCCTGTGCTCCTCATAATACGATGTCTTTAAAGGGAAGCATCATGGACATTGAGTGCTCAGAACATAGACAAAACTAAAAATAGCTAAACTGCCTATACCATGTTTATAGAATCATAGAATAGTTAGGGTTGGAAAGGACCTGAAGATCATCTAGTTCCAAATCCCCTGTCATGAGTAGGGACACCTCACAATAAACCATGTCACCCAAGGCTATGTCCAACCTGACCTTGAACACCATCAGGGATGGAGCATTCACAACTTCCCTGGGCAACCCATTCCAGTGCCTCACCACCCGCACAGTAAGGAAATTCCTCCTTATTTCCAGTCTGCACTTCTCCTGTTTAGGTTTCAACCTGTTACCCCTTGCCCCTATCACTACAGTCCCTTATGAAGGGTCCCTCTCCAGCATCCCTATTACCCCCCCTTCAGATACTGGAAGGCTGCTATAAGGTCTCTACACAGCCTTCTCTTCTCCAGACGGAACAGGACAAACTTTGTCAGCCTATCTTCATAGGGGAGGTGCTCCGTATGTTTATGACTCTCATTACCGAGATCTCCTCCTGTGCCTTTTTTCTGTGCCCCATGTCCCAGTGCTACCTTATAGAGCACCTAGTAGACAAAGGGACAAGTGGTAGCAGTGGTCAGTGGTCCTCATGTCCCTCGCAGCATTAGTCAGGCTGCATTCTCCTGTCTCACAGAATAGAAAAGATATTGAAGCCGCTGTTAAGGAGCTACAGAAGCTCCACTTTAAGGAGTTTCCACATGCAGATGCAGAATGCAGCTCCTTCTTTCATTGGTGCAGGATGTGGGGGGGGGGGGGGGGGGGGGGGGGGGGGGGGGGGGGGGGGGGGGGGGGGGGG